>JAPYYV010025875.1:0-13412 GCA_030522625.1 Copidosoma aretas
TTTTGAAATGCTTTCATTTGAAGCTTGTTGAGTTATCTGGTTTTTGAAAGCGCGCGTATTATTGGCGATTTTTGGGCGATTTTAGCGGTACCTGCTGGCAACTTTTGGCGACTTTTAAGCTGCTCCTGGCGACATCAGCGGCAGATCATCTGGTCACCCTGGTAATATCTTCTTCCTTTACCTTCGTTAAAAACTACAGTATCGATACTCGCTACGGGCAAACGATTAATGGTCACCCAATAACCCAAAATCCGATCTTAAAGCGTTGTTAGATTTCACATGTAAATATTATTTGATTTTTTAAGTAACCAGGATGTTCCACCTCCTGCGCGGCAACCCCTAACGTTTACTCAAATATATTTACCATCATAATTTATAAAGAAAATAAAAAGGTTGGTTATCTATAATGTATGGTCGTAAGTTTTATCAAATCATAATTTCAAAATCTCATTTTTAAGTTTACCCGCTCCCGCGGCCAGTCTCGAAGCTTCGACCATGATCGCTCCGCGAAAACCGTCAGCGAATTGCAATTATGGAGATCGTGACGCAAAAAAAATAATTCACGATCGACCTCTTCTTTTTTGCTTTATTCTAAATAATCAGCGGCCCCGTTGCACCCCCCCCCCCCCCTTTATTTTCGCTCTACGGGGGGTGTCGGTCACGTATCGAGAGTTAACGCGAATTACAGCACTGCGCTCTTCATTTCCGGGCACGTACATAATATATACATGCACACACGTACATACACGTATGCGTAAACAGAGGATCAAACGAGCAACTTCCGCTCGTTCGTGTAAACTGCTCCGAGTTGCATTGGCCAGACGCGTATCTACACAACATGCGCTCCGACGCTCCGAGTGTATGGGCTGGAGTGAGGCTGTGAACTCGCGTTAAAACTTTTTTGCTATTAATAGTTCGACGCCCGTGCCCGCGTGACCGACGCGAGGGTCAGGGCCCTTTGTTCTCTTTGGGCTGAGCTCCTGGTATCGAGTCGGATTTCCTAATGGAAAGGTACGAAGTTGTCGGCTGCGAAATCGGATACTTTCGATTTTGAGAGTGCGTGGAATTTCGATGATGAACAGCGGCGATCGCAAACATCGTTGAGGGGTCCATGTTGGAGGTAGAGAATACGCGTGGTCGAAGCGAGAAGGTATTGATTCGGTTAAATTGCTCCTCTCCTTTGTGGCTCACAAAACACGAACTTAAATGACCCATGATCATCTTCTCTCGAGTGCCCGTGCCGTTTCGGTAATAAGAAACACTCGAACCGTTTCATTCGGTAATTACATTGTTGGATTCTTGAGAACCTCCTTTTCTTCGAGAGTTCCCTCTTCTCATTCAAGCGTCTCAGGTACCAATATATACTTGAAATAATCTTCGAGCCTCGTATAGCTGTCGATGACGCAGCGCGCATATACATATATATATATATGTACTGTACGTCAGATTTTGTAACAGCTGTATTTGAATGACCAAAAGTAGATGTTTTCATTTTTGTAAGTAGATGATATAAACAGCTCATTTCGGACCGTATAATAAGACCATAGACTCGAGAACGGCTGATAGAAGACTCGGCTTGGGTTTCACGTGCGACGAACCTGTTGTGAATATACCTTCGAAAGCCTCTTGTAATCTTTACCATTCTTCTGTATCATGATAACGACTGTTTCAAAGAAAAAAGAAAATTGAGGTTCGAAAAGTAAAAATGTCCCCAAAATGTGCCACTCACACTCGGAAAGATAATATTATCGCGAAGGTGAGCAGATATTGACGCCTCTGCAGGAAGCGACAAAAAAGTTGATTGCGCAAACCGAAGGGGTTTTCACCCGAATAGCTAAGCCCGTTTTAGGCGAATATGTAGGGAACGTCTTCACAACTTCTCTAAAGCGGAAGTCATGGAGGAAGTTGGGACTGGGGCGTTTTCCGGTGGCTCATCTTGAATAATGCCCGCCTCGCTTTTCGCGCTCCGAATCCACAAATTTCACGACGCCATTCGCCGTGGAGATACGCTTAAACTCATGCGCGTACTGGAAAAGTCAGATCAGAATAACACCCATCGGTATATACAGGGACGCGTCGAAACATATACCATCGACTCGGTGCAGAAACGCTATTCAGCTAAAATCGCCCCACGGTAATCGGCAAGCAAGCATGTATAATAATATGCCCTACTTCCCAAATTACGCGCGTTCCATATTTGAAACTCTCGTGTGCCTATTATAATACGTACGCACGAGCGCGCGCTCCCCCCGACGGTTAATAACAACCTCCGCGATGCTCGAAAAACTCTTCAAGTACGAGGGGGGAAGAGAGGGGGAGCAGAAACACGACCAAAATCGGCCGAACCCGCCAATTTTCTCCCTCCGCAGCGATCCAATATCCGCGAAATTTCGGGGGTACAGGACATTCCCGTGCCCAATAAGTACACCACAAACCGCGCGCGCAGCAATAAGCGCGGCGAAATCATCGTGCCAAGAGACACACACGCGCACGCGTACTCCAACCGATCTCACACAAGTATATATACTTACGTCGGGTCGTGCGCGCGTTAAGGAGGCTCCCTCGTGACGGTTCCTGAACCTGGGCCAGGTCAATTTGACAGTTTTAAATGTGCTGTATCCAACGGTGTAATTATTCGTATCACTTTCCGTGCAAAATGTTGGGATATTATTGCATTTACACAGCACTCCCTGACACGTATTCTTGTACGGCGGAGCTCGCGTACGCGATGAAAACAACCGAATAAGTCGAATAAATCGACCGCGGTTCCCGTAATAAGGGTGCACGAGTAATGTAGGAAAACACCTCAGCTCTCAGATGGTAGGTTAGAAAATATCGTGGAACATTTCGAGATATTCTATTGAAAATTGATCGAGTCATTAGCCTATATGCTTTCCTCGCGCCCGTGATCCGGCAAATTTGCGACCCGCGACGTGGGTTGGCATCCCTGCACGAGGGAGCCTCCTCGATGTATTTCATCGGCGCGACCAAAGAGCGAGAATAAGGCGCAGAGCTGAGCGGGTCACTCTCTCTCTCTCTCTCTCTCTCTGCGCCGCATAACTCCGACGCTAGCTTGTACGAATTCCCCCTCCCCTCGCCCCCGGATGGATTCCCGAAGCACGCGACGACGAGGGTATATTTTTGGCGCGGCCGTCCTCTCGGTCATCGTCACAGCGCGGCGACGCCGACGACCGCAAAAGTGGTCTGTATAATCCTCCACCCGTGCGGATATATACGTAGGTATCTATATACTCTCGAAGCAGATGGACTTACGATTCGAGCGGAGCCCCCCGTCTCGCTTTCGTGCTATTCGACGCGCGGCGGTGCTCGGATATAGTTAAGTGCGACGTGTGTGTATGTATACCCTACTTAGGTACGCTCGCCGAGCGGTTCCTTTTTGCACCGTTTCTCCCTCGGATCGAGTCCTCTCCTTCGCTCCTCTTCTGCATCCACCGCTGCCTCTATACACTCGTCCGTCCTCCCCGACCCTCACTATGCGAAGACGACGCGGACGCCCCGAGAGAGACAAGAACGTCGGGACGAGGTTGCGCAGGCGACCGGGACGGGAGAGAAAAAAGGAGCAGCAGCGGCGATGGGACAAAAAGGGTGGGGGGCTCGGAAAAGGGAGGAGTATGTATATACATAGGTCTTCGCTCTCTGCTGCCTCGGCTCCCCTCTCGCCGCGTGGGCAGAGCAGCGGCGACCGGCGCGTGTGTTGCACCGAGACTCGGGTGATGTTGTACGGGGGGTGTCTCTCTTGTATACATAGACGTGATGCACCGGAGCCAAGGTCATTATGAATGCACGAAACGGAAGATCCCCGCTCCGAGATAATCGACGGCCGTGCGCGCCGCAGCGGGCCCCCGCGCTCGATTTTTCGCTTGCGCGTGTGCGCGCTGCAGTGTGCAGCAGTGATGCGATCTACCCAAGACATTTGTGTGTTATAATGCTATGTATAGTTATAGTCGGCAACGTTAAAGTCTTGGGTAGTTCGCATCACTGGTGTGTGCTATGTATAGTTATAGTCGGCAACGTTAAAGTCTTGGGTAGTTCGCATCACTGGTGTGCAGGTATACACACACGGCGCAAGTATACACAGCGGCTGCATCGCCACCGTGACTCGCGAAATCTTCTCCGGAGGACGCCGTCTTGCGGTGCGAGGGGAAAAAAGGGCGCGCCGCCACCGCAGCTCTCCCCTTGTCTCTCGCGCAAAGGGCTCGGCGTTCGTCTCCGTAGGGGGGGGACGGCCGCGTTCTCGCGGTGTTTCGGGCCTGTACGAGGTTTTCATTTTTTCCGTCACCCCGGCGCCGTTGCGTCATCGTGATTATACACGTTGGGAGGGTCTGAGGGGTATTGCTTCCTCCCGAAGGAGGCTTTGTATCGGTGAGAAAAAATTTTTTTTTGGAATTACGTTGGAAGTGTCTTGTACACTGTCGGAAGAAAAAATATACCATTTTTAGAAAATGTAATGAGTCATATATCTCGGGAACCCGAAGATAGATTTCAGCGATTCCGGGCTTAAAATTTTTGTTTTCTTATCCTTATAGCGGCTCGGAAATTTTTATCAAAGCTTTACACTTTATTAAGATGGTTATGATGATTTTTAATGACCGAAAATCGGTTTTTTACTTTTTTCGGGGTGAAGTAATTAAAATTTTATTTTCTTGATAAACATATCCCACGGAGCATTAAAATAGCTTTGTTTACCATTTTGAAAAGTTATGTCGTTTTTTTTATATCGAAGGAAAACTACAATTTTTTTGGAAAATGAGACACATATTTCAGAAACCCTCTTAGTGATTTCGATGATCTAAGGCTGAAAATATTTATTTTTACTTCCTTGTATTCATTCCGAATAAAAATCAAGTTTCATACCTTTTTAAGGGCTACTTCTAGGGTAAAAAAATTTAAATTTGATTTCCTTAATAGGTTTACCTCATAGATCATAAAAAAATCTTCATTATAAATTTTGAACTATCTTTTTATGTTGTGTCTTTTTGATTATTATTAAAAAATAACTGCTATTTTTTTAAAAGTCAGTCATATCTCAGAAATCCTCCGAGTGGTTCCGATGATTTAGGACTCAAAATGTTTGTTTTCATATCATTGTAATTGGTTTGGAAAAAGAATCGAAGTTTTGCTGTTGTGAGTAAAAAATTACGTATTCCATTTCATAAATAGTTATATCTCATGGATGCAGATTAAATAGCTTTACATAATTTAATAATATTTCAGCTACAAGATTGTTATATAAGATTGGTATATTGATTTCAGTGATAGGTTCTAACAATTGGTTCGGTTGTTTTTAAATTAAAATTTTCAAGATGATTCCACTTCATAGGGCATAAAAATAGCTTCTCTTCACATTTTAAATCATTCTAATATTCTTTTTTTTTTCAATTTAATCAAGGCAGAAGAATGATGTTGAGGAAGCTTTTTGCTAATTTATCGGCAGCGGTTTTTGTGATGCGTCGGTCTTGGTGGGAGAAAGTTAACGATTTTCACGGTGCACTCAAGTACCACGTTGTTCCTGCTCGGGGTGTATCGGAAGGTTGAAGAGCGACTTTTGTTTCCGCTTATGGACATAATGACACATGGTACGACTTTTGACGCACCTGTAATCTTGAAATGACCCTGGACCTGAACTTTAAAATCATCCGCCGAGGACACAAATAAGTAGGAGATAGAAATCAGCACGAACTCGACAACACTCCTCGCCAGCCATTTGCCCCTCGTGGTTTCAACGCTCATTCCCCGGTGCACTTTGCGCAAAGCACCGCGAAAAAAAGCTCCTGCGCTGCACTAACCGTAAAACCAGTCGCCATTCTCTCGCAGTACGTCGTCGAGCCGAAGCCCCTCAATTTGTTCGATCCCAACGAGCCGCTTGCAACTACAACTGGCAGTGCCGAACGATCCTCCTCCGCTGTATAATACGAACCGCGCCAACGGCCAGAAAACCCCTACGACGGCACGAGAATCTAAATTGCCAATAATACAACGACGAGGGGACGAGTTTCGAAATTTTTCCAACGAAAGTCCGTCCGTCCCGAGCGCTATTACCGGCGATTGTAATAAATATCGGCCGATGCACTAGAGGATGAGGATATACGCGCCGGCGGGGAAAAAAACCGCTGCGCAGCCGGTGCATTTTCTCCGGGAAAGTGTCTGGTCTCATTCCTCCGCGGCGGCGGCGGCGGCGTCTCTGCGAATACACAGCCGGTGTACGTATATACAACTACGCTCTTATACTCCGCGAGGCCATTAGCAAATAGGCAAGAACTTGGATCGGCGGTTACTGAAAATGGTGATGCTTGCCACTACTGTCTTGGTGCAGTTAGTACGCGGGGTATATATATTCCAACGACATTGCAGGTATACTCACGTATACAGGCGAAAGAGGCGCTCTCCCGGCGCACCTTGGCGCGGCATCTTTTACATGCACACTGAGGAAAACAAAATTACCGTTTTGGCAGGGTATAACGTATTGCGGAAACTATACGGCTACCTCTCTTACGGTTTTAGTAAGAGAGCCTTGCCGAAGCTGCAAGGTTACAGTACATTTTCCCGTAAGGTTTGCTCCTGCAGATGTAACCCTATGGTTTCTGCAATGTTTTACCCTATACTGAGACAGTAATTTTTTTTTCTCAGTCCAGTGGCACGCGACACTCGGGGAGCTTTCGTGTTTCCCAGATAAGTATACATCACAGCCTTGGGAGCGTAATGTTCGTCTTTGAAGCGTCCCTTTTCAGCATCACGCGGGCGAAATCCATCATTGTACCCTCTCATCCCTGTATATGTTGCGTACCCCAAAACCTTGTCCCTTGAAAACCCGCTCCCGGGGCGATCAAGGGCGCCATCGCTGCACTTGCGACAGAACAATAACAACAACATGCAACGGCTGGCACTGCAATTTTACAAACTCCCGCGTCGCGCCTGTGCACATAATAAGTACACGGACCGCGAGGATATAATACATCACGAGGACCGAAACTCATTAGCAGTAAAGTCGGAGCGCAATTTCCGCGCGCGCACACCCAGCGAGATCTGCACTGTCCCGCACAAACGCCCTTCGCTCGCTCGTGCTTGCATATCATGCTGTATACAGAATATTCGCGTGTTAATACATGCGAGCAGTGCAAACGAAGGGCGACCCCTGAAATTTCGTTTCGCACTCGCCGAACGCGCAGGGAATGGGTGCAATTACGCCCGAAGAAAAGGTAATGACCCCTCGGCGCGCGGGAGGGGAAAATCCCCGAGTCCTGTGTGTATTATACGGTGCACCGAGCTAGTACACATAGTTCTCGGACAGAGGGACGCGTTTTGAGAATATTGGGGAAGGGGGGGGGCGCCCTATACATCCACCGGCAGCTGCACGCGCATTCCAGCGCCGAAAACACCTGGATCCTGCACCAGCGGGCGCCTCGCCTGCGTTTTATATATACAGATATAGTCGCCGGCGTCGGGGATACGTAATGAGGAGGGACCGAACGGTTCGAGAAAAGAAGGAAAAAAAGGAAAAACCGGACCGATGGGCGACGCCACAAAGTGCGGAGGGGGGGGGGGAGAAAAAAACCGGATAGAAGAGGCACACGGGTTTTATACCCGGGGGCTTGGGTCTCTGATGTTTCTGTGCACACAGGAGAGGAGCGATCGCCCGATGCGCACAAAAACGGCACGCGACTCCTCCCCCCCTCCGCCATGGGATTGTACTGTATGTGTACATGTGCATGGCAACGGTAGCATTGCCGCAATAATGGTGCTGTACCACACTTTACCACCTCCGCTCCTATACTACACGTATGTCCTAAAAATATATGTACATACTGTTGCGGCTATCTGGAGTACGTCTGGTCTCGGCGCGGAGGACGACTGATGTATACTGCAGGTATAATTCGCGAACGCCGTCCTGA
Source organism: Copidosoma aretas (assembly GCA_030522625.1). NCBI lineage: Eukaryota > Metazoa > Arthropoda > Insecta > Hymenoptera > Encyrtidae > Copidosoma > Copidosoma aretas. Next base: position 7,911 of record JAPYYV010025875.1, read on the forward strand.
TTTCACGGAGCGGCGACGATGCGCCGCTGTATGTAATACACACGCTTTTCCGGGAACCGAGTGTACAACGTACCGTGCCAGACGTTCGGGACGCGAGTCCGACCTCCACCGGGCTGTTGTTGTAACTACTGATCTACGATGTACAGCGAGTGTGCGAGACGGGAAGGCGAGGGAAGAGAGACGGGGGGAAACAAAGAGGTGAAGGCCGGGCGCAGCCTCGGGTTGCGGGTGAACCTCTTCTGATACAACTGGGAGGCTCGTTGATTGTCAGGGGCACGGGGACGCGAGTTGGACTCTGGCATTGTTTGATGTGGATGAAAAAAGGCGCTCGTCTCTCTCATTTTTTTGACGCGTGGGTGTCCATACGATCATCGGCTGCGGTTCACTGCATAATGGGAGCCAGCTGTCTTTGTGTTCTGTATCTAAGTTACAGGGGAAAGGACTGCTCTGGAAGTGTTTGCGGACCATCTGGTGGCTTTGTGGCTTCGTATTGTTCTTTTTTTTTTTTTGTGAGACTGAGCGCTTTTTTTCGTTTGTTGATTCCACGTTAGCATTATCATTACTATTATTATTTGGTAATGGGGGTACGGAGAGGAGAAAGGTTTTGTTCGTGTGATGGCTGATGAGAGGGAGTCGGTACGGGGTGAAGCATCCGGGACACGGAGAGTGTCTTTTGTTGGACGGGGTGATGGGACCGAGCGAAGCCGCACAAAATTCGTACGTACAAAGATATGTTTGGAAGTAACGAAATGCATTATAATTTTATGGTCGAATGCAACCAAAATTTATGAAACTTAGTCGCAACTAAATCCTACTGTGTTTGCAAAATATAACTGTTGTTATCATTAAAATAATACGATCGCATTGAAAAAACAATTTCATAACTTTTAACGTTTGAAACATTGTTTTCAATGAACAATTTCTCAAAGTACTGCATTCGAACTGTTATTTTAATTTACAATAGTCTTCTTTGCGTGGATTAACGTATTTAATTTAGATGATTCAATTTTATTACCATACAAGTTTACAACCAAAACCCAAGCAAAACATACGAATCCATTTTAAATTTATCAAATCCTGATTCCACTGGCTGTATTCCCCGAAAAATTTGTTTCAAAAGCTAAAACAACATTCCCGTCGACGCGTAATACATAATCACTGCGGCGACCGAGCAGCCGACCCGTCCCCCATGACCGAGTGAACGCGGCCCCCGATTCTTTCGAAAACGGGGAAAAAAAGGCGAAATACCAGGTCTCGGCGTCTGAGCGAAAACGCGGGGAAAAAAAAAACAATTTTACAGTTAACCCTTCCTTATACGCGATACCCAGAATCGAGGCGCGCTTCGAACGAGAGAGACGCATGACAGCAATCACGAGTATCAGCCGGCGACGACGACGACGACGCATAACTGCGCTCCTCCGCTGCCCACCGCCGCCGATGCAGTGTCTCATAATACGCGCTCTCCTGGGTACAAAGTGTATATAAATATGTAGGTACGCGGCACAAACTTTCCGGGAATCGGTTACCCCTTTGCCGCACCAACATATATATATAATATGTGACGAACGAGAGTCCTACTCCTCCTCCTTCTATATATATCAAGCTTCTAATCACCATCACCGCTCAGCCCGCCACCTCTAAACGTATATAGTACCATCGCCATCACGCGAGGAGAGGAGGTCGTGAGGAGGATGTAGGCTCGGGCACCTTATTCCACCGCGCGATGGCAAATTAACGATCGTTAATGAGATTGCCGCCATACGGCAGAAACTCGCGAGAAAATACATCCCTCGTCCCGGCTGCCGGTAGTGCCGGTGCTGCATCTCCCCCCGCTGTTTTTTTCACCGCCGGTCTTCCTGCCACTGCAGCACTTTATACATGTACACTGCACCGATATACTGTTGCTCGGTCGGCACGATCGTATACATAGCAGCATCATCTCTCTCCAGTACACATAACCTATACACCATTTCCTCAATATCGTTTCGGGCTCCTACATATAGTGCGGTGTATGTGTGTACCGTACAGCCTACACTATACCCCAAGTATACGACCTGAGACCGTCCCGGGTAAGCATAAGTACAATACACGGGTGGTGAAAAAGCATCCTCATGGGCTCGTTCGCGTGCGCCGCGCCTTTGGAAAACAAGTTGGCGTGTGTATGGTTGATGGGTAAGTACACCTATCTACCTATATACCTACTCTATACGTGTTGCGCTGATTTATGTCCCGGGCACGAGAGCGATGAAAGCCTCGGAGGCTACTTCTATCGTCTATGGGGTTTGGGAGGGGGGGGGGGGGGGGGGGGTGAGCTGCGGGGGGGGAGGAGCGGGGGGAGAAAGGGGGGGGGGGGGGGTAATCCTAATGGAGGTGTGCTGCGAATGATGATCGACGGGCAAGGTAGAGCTAATGTCTATGGACGTTTATTCTGATGGTTAGGGCTGGGATTTTTTTTGTTTTCCAAGTACAGTTTCGAGCGAGGATGAATGGATAGGAGTTTGGCGTTGGTTTTGTCGCGTTCTAATGAAAGAGTGTTGATTCTGATCAAATATTCTGTACCAAAACCAAATGCATCTTAATATTATGCTGTCACATAGCACACTTTGAAATCGCGGAACCAGTATAGTGTGACGCTGGCAGATTTTGGGACTGTTGCTGTTGCGTATTTCACTTATTCATCACGCATGAATTTAGCACTCTTTCCTCAATATTTAATACAGAGTGCAGTTCCAAGTTGTGAAACTCAAATGCTGACATAAAAAAAGTACCAGACGATTTGAAGTTACGCAGGACAATTTGCTTTTTATTTCATATTTGGAAACGTTTCATTGCATCTTTACGGCTGCTAAGTACCAATCAAGTGCTTACGTCAAAAAGCATCCAGACAGACGATGTCTTATCTTAACGATAGGTTGTTTTCTATTTGAAATCCCCTACCACAGAAAAAAAAACTAGTTTTTCATGGCTTGGTAGGGATTTTTCCCATACTAGTCCTCCTAAAACCTGAACTCGAATAGGTACATTAGTCGTCAACAGCTGCGGCGTTCATACGGAAAAAGCCATAATACAGACACCAAATACTTTTACCAAAGTCTCAAAACAATAATCACGTTTTATCATCGCTCACCGTGAGACTAGAAATTTTTTTTTATTGGTCAACAGTAAATATATACAATCTTGTAGTATATTATTTACCGTGATCAAAGATTATAGCAGAAAATTTTCAATGCGTTTATCATCAATATATGCCCTCATCGTTTTTTGAATACCAAATTATAGCCCGATGGGAAAATTCACATGTGCGGGTCATACAGCGAGCGCATCCTCGTTGCTGCGTAAAGGTACACACCACATCGAACGTATTATGCACTCTGGACGTGGTAATTGCAGAGAGGCATCATTTTGGTTTCTGCGGCGAGGGATACGTTAATTGCGTGGAGGGAAAAGGAAGTTAGACAATAGTGGGAATGTCGTTCACTGGAAATGGCGTAATGTGCGCCCGCGGTCGATATACAACATGTGATTTGCATTTTTACCGGCCATTCGGGGAAGCAAAAAGTGGTAGTTTCATTGTCGGTAAATGGTCTTGTGCATCTTCATGAAAAGTTTAATAACTGCACTGAGATATCCAGTCGAATGTACAGTAGGGGTATCATCGTCCCTCTCTATCTTCAGGTACTATGAGGTATATCGGTGGTAACGCTCGTGAAATTTTAATTTAAACCAGCGACGCCTTTTTTATCGAGGTGTGCGAGTACGTGGAAAAGAAAAAGTTCATTTTGCGTGACCGGAAATAATAGATGAATTGATTTATATGAATTCTCGGCCGTGTGCATAATACGAGGCACAATACTTGCGCTGAGGTTGCGTATTACGTATGTGGAGGACGAAATCAAAAGGTTTCAATCGGCAGCGGATAATCTTTCCCGATAATGTATTCCTATAGCGTAGTCGAGGAAGAAGTACTTAGTATAAGTACCCTACTTGACAGTTCGAGGTCGAGTTATTTAATCATTTAGCTTGAAAGGGAACACGTACGCGCGCGAAGGCGGAAACGATTACGACTGTCGGACTCTCGTGAAACCGGTTCCCGAGAAAAATCGTGTCGCGATTCCTTTTCCCATCTATCGGTAGTAAGCACTTATAAAACACGATAGCTTTCGATACGAAGCGAATCGTTGATAAGACGGTCGATAGGTGGTGCAAATGGAAAATTGAAAATTGCATGCACCGCACATTACATAAAATTGTCAAAAAGCTCATGGATGATCGATGAAACACAAAGAGTGGTTGACCGAAACATTCAAACGTGCCGTGAATGGTGAAAAACAAAAAGAACAGCCAACCGTCCAGCCACTTGTACTATACTAAGCATTTCATGCACGCAGGTTTCCATGTACCCGGACCTTCTATATGCAGAGCAAACCACCAAACCCGCAATCTCGGTCACCACAGAGAGCTATCGGATTTCGGGTACATACGATTAAACGGGACCGACATCGGCATCCCCGCTGCACAGCTTTGTCATTATTATTGTTATACGCCGCAGCAGCGGCGGCACCGACATATTCGGACACAAAAGACCCTCGAAATATCCTCCTCCGATGGATGCAATACTACAAGAAGAATCTCTTCCATACAATTTACACGCACAGTTACATATAAGCCGCAGCGCGAGCATCAAAATCATTACGGCACACTCGTATTTATATAATACGTGCACAAATGTATATACACGGGGTCGCGGCACACATATCATACAGTATAATACGCAGGCAGACAACAGAGGACAGCCGAACGGTGCCGCCGCCATTGTCTTGGCCACATTGTGTTTCTGGCATCGGGAGGCGATTGAACCCACATCGTCGCGTCGCGAATATGCTCGCGCTCCGATTTTTCCCGCGCCCCCCCCCCCCCCCCCCCCCCCCGCAACCGACCCCCCCCCCCCCCGCCACCCCCCCCCCCCACGCACTCTCGCGATTATGATCCCGACGCCCACGCGGGGATCGTCTCCCGGCGATTGTTCGTCGCTCAAACTATACCCACCTATACCTTTGTACTGCAGGCGTACAAGCGCGCCGGGGTCTCGGGTCAAACGAGCGAGCGTGTAATGTACGATTCGGGGAGGAATAAGTCGGTCGTGCGTGAACGTAAGTAAGCGTGCGCGTGTGCTGTAGGCTACTTTACAGGATACACGCAGGATCGAGAGGGATCGAGCTTCCATGCACCTTTGAAGACGGTAGCGGCTTTCGTGACTCATGCGAACAGTTACCGTGGTACGCAGCCAAACTTGGATCTACATGATTAATTTTACTCACAAGTTAAAAATTTTGTGTAGTTTGTTGATTTACACTTATTATTTGTAAAAATTACACCAGTAACTTAGTACACAAAGTTTGTGCATAACCCGATCGGAAACTCTGACTAGGCTGCCTAGTTAGATAGCTCGGACCTAGCTAGGCTGCCTAGCTAGGACCAATGTAGGAGTCGGTAGCACGTGTA
>JAPYYV010025878.1:0-12388 GCA_030522625.1 Copidosoma aretas
ATTTTTCAAAGATGTATTTTCCAATAATCTGAATCGTCTAGCACCCTTTTTAAAAAGAATTTTTGAAACTGTACAAGGCGTTTCAATCGTGAAGCCTAGTTTTGACACTTTTGAAATGTGCGAGACAAATAATTTAGTGGGGCTAAGTGGTCCATTCTTTGACATTTGTATTTTACAAATTTTTTTAATTTCGAATTTGGATAGTCGTAGAGTCATCGTGAATATAGAGTTCTGCTGACCAAAATAAGCGGTCATTACCCTAATCTCGGAGGTATTTGAAATTATCAAGTGGGTGACTATAGTGTACAAAAGCGTCTCGTGTGCGTATGTACCCAACTACATTTCGTTGAAAAATTCCGATTTGGGGCTTCAGAATTGCCAAAAAAATACCATTACGGTATTGCCCACCCGGTCATTATCGTAATGCTTTTTTTAGATTTTAAAAAAATCCTATTTTAATTAACATGCGTTGCCTAAAAATGACGATAGAGCTGAGTCTAAAAGTTTCCGGCTAGTTTGGCCCTCGCGTAACGTAGAAAAAATATTTTAAAAATCCAAACAATAAATTTGGAAAATCTCATTTGATTGAATACAGTATTCGAGTTTTTGTGGAATCGCTGCGATATAAACCAGAGTTTTGTCTCTGGAATCGCCGACGTATATATACTATATCGAATACAGCGAGCGTTCGGAGGACATTTTTTTTTTCAACATCCAAATTTTTCGGCGGACAGTGTAGCATGCGGCTCTGCAGCTGTTTTCTACAAATAAATCACCTTCCAGTTCAACGGAGCAATGAAATTTAAGTAGTGTTTTCATGCACACCGAGGGATGCCGGGTTCAAAAAGTTTGCCCCGAATAGCTTTGCTTCGTGAAAGCGTGCGCGCGCGCGCGGGTTCCAATTCATTTCGGCTAAAGGCTCAGGGCACCTTTGCGGACGAAAGCTGAGGAAAGAATTCCGCGGAGCTTTTTTCCGACTTTGCTTCAGCTACTACCGCTATAACGACTACTACTGTAGTATATACTTGCACGCAGTAATCAAATCAATTTTGTAGATTCGGCGGCAAGCTCTCCGCTTTTTTTACGCGCGCCGATGCACTTTTCATCAAATTAAAGTGGCTATTAATTTATTGGACGTAAAAAAAGAGAGCTCGGAGAACTCGACAGAGATTTTAAATTTTGTCTCAAGTTCTGCATGAAAAAAAAGGAAATTTCCCAACCGAGCAATTTAATCTTCGATGCACTGACAAAAGTGTTTAAAGTAATGCGCTCACCAAAGCCGTACGAGTGCGTACCTATACGGTGTACAAGACGATACGGGGGGCAAAGGAGTACAGGAACTTTGGCTCAAGTATATACTTGCTTGCTTCGTTGCAGACCTACCGAGATTCGGCAAGCCTTTGAACAACTTAACCATCTCCGTGGGCCGGGAGGCGGTATTCACCTGTATTGTTGAAAATCTTGGCCCTTACAAGGTGAGTTCGAGCTTATAATTGGCTTCTTCTTGTACTGTACTTATGCTATACTTTGACGTTATTTCAACGCATATGTATTATGTATATCCCAGTGTTTCGTTTTTTTTTCCCCCTCATGTAAATCTTTACATACATACATACATGTAAATTTTTTATTTTCCACGCTATGCTTATTCTCTAAACTCTATACTCCATTTCTTCTAAATATTTACGTGCACATCGCATATCACCCTGAAATGACTGCCAAGCCGTTAAAAATCAAGCTTTTCGCAATCAATTTTTTACCGCCCCCAACAATAATAAACGTACCAATAGTAAGCACGGAGGCGATGCTGGGGGGTCAAGTCGAGCTTCCGCAAATCAAATTTTGCAAAAATTGCGTCTCGTATACTATATATGTAGAATACACGTACATCTGAAAGTAAAGAGAGCTCCGCACAGGTAGCCCATCCGATCCAAAATTCCCCAGAGCCGCGAGTTAAGCAGTTTGTCCGCTCCCTCCTTTCAATCCCTCGCGTCCGCCGCTCTCCCGTTCCGTCCTTGCTTACACAACTGCCACTACTACTACCCCCACCACTACTCGATGTGTACAAAGTACACTTATACCTCTTCCGCATTACAACCCATTTCGTTCTTCATCTTCTTACTCCGATTCCCTGCCTCAGCGTTGCTTCGTTTTTTCATCCTACCCCGATATTCCATCCATCCGTCCTCCATCTCACAACATAAGATCCACCCCCCCCCCTCCCCCTACTCTCCGCGTGACCCTTTGAGGAATATTTCCCACTGCCCCCTATACACCACCACCGCGCACTGCACCACCATCCCCCCAACGTATAACTCTGACGCAGTCGTCCAGGAAATGTAATTTCGATACCCCCCCCACCTCGGCTCTTTCACCTGCACTGACGTCGCATGCCTGCACCCGACAGCACGACGACGCACACGCGTGTGTGTTTGCCCCATAGCTCAGAGCGCGCAATTAACCAAACGACAATTCCATTACGCGCGAAACACAGTCCGACGTTTCGGCGTCGTCACCCCGTGCCGAAGCTAAAAACCCCTCGGCGCTATCAACTTGTGTACAACTCTGCAGTATGTACTTGTACAACATACATATACACACATATACACCCTGGACCGCGGGACACAGCGGCCGCGCCGTCGAGAGCCATCGGCGGCGAAGAAGATCCCCGAAAGGCCGCGCAGCGGCAGAGCCTTTGAATCCGCCCGAGCCGATTCCCCGCGCCGGCCGGCTACCGCTCCGCACCAGCGCACTCGTTTCGTTCCACCGCCGCCGGCCGAGAGGGGCGAGAGAGAGGCCGGGCTGCTATCGAGCCCCCCCGAGCGGAAATGAAAGTTTCGCTCCCCGCGCGAGTTGCTGCCCATATTAGCGCCATGAATTTACCGCCACGGCCCCCCGCCCCCCCCCCCACCCCCCCACCCAGCGGAAAGGAAGGTTTCGCCCCCCGCGCGGGTTGCCGCCCATATTCGCGCCATGAATTTCCCCCCCCCCCCCCCCTCGTCCCGCGGCTTTTCTTCCCAGCTTTCTTCCTCGCGCCTCCGATACTCCGCGCATGCACAAGTACATCGGGCGCCTCTGCTCCGCGATACGCCCCCCGAACGATCCTCGACGTCACGCGGACACCTATGCGCGCCCGTTTTATCACGCGCGCGCGCTCCGGAACTGTCGCGCTCGTACGTCGGGGGGGTTATTTTTCTGGTCTTCGAATCCGGCAATCGAGCGAACGAGCCGTTTCGCGGGGGGCGGGGGGGGGGGGGGGGCAAAAGTGCCCGGCTGAAGCGGGGGGGGCCCCGCATCCCGGGAACAACCGAGCCCTTTTCTCTCTACTGTAGAAACGACTCGGATTAAACCGTCGGGGGGGGGGGAGGAACTCTCCACCCCCTGGATACGGACTGGCTCTTCTATTTCTATCGGAGGACTCGGGCGCTCCGGAAATTTCATGTGCCGCCTGATGATTATTATATCGCCCATCCGACTGTATTCCTGGACGCGGTGTTTGCAGGAAGGATATTATATGTGCTTGTATGCGCAAGCGTATGTGGAATGCCTTATTAATCTTCCGGAGCTCCTTCACTGCTCCGAGTGATGATCATTTCCGGGAATGCCGCGTATGTCTATGATGTGTATACGTATGAAAATAACGGTACACACATATGTATATTTATGCCCGTAATATCTAGCTCGGGTGACGTGTGTGTATTTATGACTGGCTGACTGACTGACTGACTGGCTGATGGAAAGTAATTTGGCGTCTTGAATTGATTCACGCGCGGAACGTATATTACGCTAATGAGGCCGAGCGGGGATTAATCGAGGTGTAGGTTTTTTCAAATCATACGTCGAATAATAACAGGTTGGCGGGGAAGACAGATTATCGCGGGACATGGATTTGAAATAATTGAGCAACGAAATATCAGGCCGACGATCGTTGTTATAATATAGCGAGACTGTCCTTCGGGGAGCATGACACATTCTGTGTGCTTACCAAACTTAACAATATTCAAATTTGATTTTACCTCGGATTTTACGCGCAAAGGTGTATAATGTCATCATTTTTGCTGATGAATTAACATATAATGTATCGGGTAAACGTCGATCGATCACTGAATCGTTCTATTCGTCCGCAATGTGTACATTCGTTTATTTATCAAGCCCCAAATCCTTTCGACCGAGGGATCGAAACTCGAGCTCAGTGCCATTGAATCACAAGCTGATATACAACTGCAAGCCATATCCAACCCCCCGCGAACACGCACGTACTATTATATGTATACGTCATTCAAAAACCAACGGCAATTTGATCAACGCGCTCGATAAATCCTGATGCGTGAAAACTTTGAAATCCCAAAAAAACCAGGATCAAAAACTGCCGGGCGCTCGATCGACTATATACTATATCCATCGCCCGATCGAATCCAAACAATCGCGACAAAGAGCCCAGCCCCGATGCGCAAATTGCCGTATAATGCGATTCCTTACTTCGCGCTCACAGAGCCCCCCCCCCCCCCCCCCCTTGGAAAACGATATTAATTTCCAACGACCAAAGGCCCAGGGGGGGGGGGGGCGTGCCCCCGTATAATTGAACGCTCGATATCCCGCAGCCGGGAGATACGGAAAGTAGGGGCAAGGGGGGGGGGCATCCTCGGCCCCCGAAAGAAGAGCGAGTCCGTCACCGATCAACGCGCGCGCGCTCTGCGCGAGGGGAGATAAGGCCAACGTCTGGCAGAGCGACGGGCTAATGCGCTTATACCTCCCGTAGCGTGTACAAATATATATATATATACGCGCGTGATAATAATACCCATGGTTCGGCGCTCTCTGGACTGGAAGTATAATCAGACACGGCGACGAGGCGTATCATGTGCTTGGGCGCGCGCGCGTCGCGGAGGTCGGAGTGTTTAGCGGCGCGCAGATTCGCGAGCTGAGAGGCGCAGCCCGTGCGCGGGAGACTCCCCCCCTCCCCCCTGAACACTTTGGAAAACTCATTTTCGCGCGCGAGAGAGGAGCAGCTGCAAGGGGCAAATCAAGCGACGGATCGCTGTCGTCCCTCCCGTTCGACGAACGACGAACGAATCGAGGAGAGAGGCGCTAACTTTACTCTCCAACTGCCGGCTGCCTGGAACAGCAGTACACTACAGTAGCAGCGATGTCGGGGGTGTTTCGGCGGGAGACACAAATGGCAGTCTCCTCGCGTGTAATTGCACTGGATGTTTACGCACGGACAGCGGGAGTAGGGCATAGGGCCCATCATTGTCCATAGTCTCTTGGCCTTGCAAAACACTATTGAGAAAAGGTAAAAAAAAAATTCAATATGTTTCGGTGAAAAAAAAAAAGATGCGGTGCATTAACAACTCAAGACTGGGAAAGAAAGTTTGCTGTCTTAGTTAAGGTAATAAGATTGCAGAAACTACTTATTTTCCGTAAGGTTTGCTCCCGTACAGAGGCAGCCGTTTCTGCAACGTTATGCCTGACTGAAACGGTAACATTTTTTTTCTCCGTTGACGAATAATCAAATACATTTGTAAGAAGGCATCGCGCATCGTCGACGAGTCGATGAATTAAAAAAACAGCGTGTGTTTCGATCGATTAGTTTCTCTGAACTCTTTATTCGACCAAACAACCGATTGTACTTTTCTTCGTGACGAGAATCAAAGGCGTTAAAAATCATCCAAGCGTAAAAGGTACGTCATCAATGCCACGATATAAAAAGATGCAAAAATGTTTCGTGGAAAAAAATGAAAAAAAATGGAAAAAGAAAGAGTATCAAAAAGCGACCGGGAGTACCAGGACCGACCAAACTTGTCTCGACTCTCGTGATGCCCCGTATACGCGACTGTCGTTCGGTCCCAAAGCCATGAGCTCCTCCGGAAAAGGTATGTATAAAGAAGCCCGCCGCACCGTCCTTGCGACAGACGTGTACAGAACCTGCCACGAGCAGAGTAGAGCAAACGATCAGCACGCGGAGAAGCTATATATATGTATACCCAGCGTGGAATCCGCCAGAGTCGCCCGGGTCTCGAGAACTTGTGCGAGATCGCTCGGACGGGTGCCGATCGTCGTATTAATTATTCACGACGCCGAGGCACGCGGCCCCTAACCCCCCCCCCCCCCCCCCCCCCCCCCCCCCCCCCCCCCCCCCCCCCGCGCGCCCCCCCCCCCCCCCCCCCCCCCCCCCCCGTCGAGAGCACGTCTCGAGATTCGTTTGGCCATTCATGCGTATACATCTATCTATCTATATATGCACCAGCTCGAGAGTCTGCAGCCTCTCCCCCCTCGAATCTTGACTTTAGTAGGTACTCCCCGCTCGTGGTCGTGGTACATATATATAGAACGTATAACCTCGTATACATTATACACATGCACGCGAGCCATTACCAACTTGAATATACATTATCCCTCTCTCGGCCATGCACAGTTCGACGATTGCAGCAGTACATTGTAGGGATGAATTTGTCCGCGAGTACGGGCGCGAAAAAATACCGGGAATCCCAGCACATGCTCGGGGGTTGGGTTTCATCGTCCCGTTGGTAATCAGGGCGGCCTTTGTAAATCGGGCGAGTTGCAAAATCGCACCACCGACGAGAGCCTCTTCTACATCTCGTGCACCGTGAATCGATTCCGTGCCGCGGCTTTTCGCTGTTTCCAAATACAAGTCCCGAGAACGCTCGTGCGATCGGCGCGGCGGACGAAAGCGAACGCTCCCACGACTCGTGCCCCGCGACTCGATCGCGCCGCGCGAACGAAAAAGCCGAACGCGCGCTCGTCGCGCGCTAAAAACGTACACCGACGCTGGGGGGGGTGATCCGTGACCGCGTCGGGGGCGACGAAACAATTCGCTCGAGCATGCACGAGCCCCTTCACCCGAGGCTGATCTACTTTGGGGAGGAACAAGACTATCGAAGAAAAAAGAAGAAAAACAAAAACAAAGAGCCAGTCCTGCGGCGGAAAAAACGGAGCCAAAGTAGGCAAATATGCGAGAGCGGACGGGCACGAATTACTTACACGAGAGCGGAACTTTCAATTGCGTGGAAATGCGCCGGCCCTATCATGTATTGCGACGAGCCTCTGTATGGACTATGTTGTACACACGCGCGCCTGCATCAGAGAGAGAGAGAGAGAGAGCGGGGAGAAGCCCAATTATTAAGTTTGATACTACTACTACCACCGCCTGTATAAGTACAGGTAGGCATACGTGCGCATAGGGCGATTGGGGGGGTGGGTTTCGGGCCAGCCACCAAAGTCGGTGCACCGTGAAAGCCCTGCATATACGCGCGGTATACGTGATACACACGCGCGCGGCGCTGCACTCATCGAAATCAATTAGGGAGCGGGGGCGCGGGCGTTCCGGGATCGCGTGCCCGGGCCGAGATACCGGCACGCGGCTGTATACTTTCGGCGCCGGCCCCATTGATGAGGCTGTTTAACACGCCCCCCCCCCCTCCCCCCGCCTTCCGTACACTCCGTGTTGGGGGGTGTCACTGTTTGTTTCCTCTTCTTTCCCCAGCGCACGCGCGCGAGAGAGAGTCCGGGGATTTATGGGCCGCGCCCGCGAGCGCTTCCGGCTTTGGCGCGGGCGGTGCGATTCTCGTCCCTGTTTCCATTTGCCCGCCGAGAGCGGGGATTCGCGCGCGTTTCGGGAGTAGGTTCGGTGTACTCGTAGGTTCGCGTGTGTCTGCGGTTCGGTGCGGGCAACTCGATAGGCGATGGCGGTGTACAGAGGGTATGTGCTTACAAACTTGAGAAATTCGAGAGGGTCGATCGAGGCTGGGAGCTGCTGTACCGCTGATGATGAGGGGGAGCAGCGGACGCTGAAAATTCGAGCGGGGCTTTCCGAGGATGCATTTTCACAGCGCTTTGGAATAGATTTTTCTTTTTCTTTTCCAACGCTACTCGTGACATCGTACTCGGTGGTACTCTGTTTCCGGCGCAAAGGAGAAAAACAAAAATATTCAAATACCCTACTCTTTCAAAATTCAAATGCACTGATTTAGCTGGATATGAAATGTTGCACGTACGTAGTACTCGATGGGGGGGGAAACAAAAAACGTTCCGACCGGAACAATGCAATGTATTTTCGTGAATACGCGCCAATTATTGAAAACAGTAAAGCCGCCCGTCTCCGCTTGGATCTCTAATATGCGTTTTTGGAAATAGGCGAGGACGGGGCAGCCGAAAGGCGAAGAAGAAAAGCTGCCAGCCCGCGCAGGTACGGGCCATTCCCATCCGCGCGTCTAGCGTGCCTACACGCGGGAGGGGCGCGCAACAATAAACCCCCGTCTTTGGCGCGAGGACGGCTTCCCAATACGGGACGAGCCTCGCGGAAGGTGGGCGGGGGGGAATCTTTTCCCCGTCGCTCCGACGATTCAATGGCCCATAGAAAATCCGTCGAGCGTGTCGTCTCCCGCCTCGTTTTTTTCCTCTCGATCGGTTCACCGATTCAATGCGCGCAGCAGCAGCGACGTCGGCCCGGCCATAAATTCGCCCCGTAAAAGTGGCTCCTCGAATTTTCCCGCGCGCGCCCCTCCTCCACGCGCGGCGTCCCCGTGGCTCCTCTCGGCGACCGCAGCTATCGTCGCACCGTCCGCGGGGCTGTGAAGGCGCGCGACGATCGGTCGTTCATCACCGCGGCCTTTCCCAGAATACGTCGGGCTAATTAAACGCTGCGCGTCGAGGCTCTCTGGGCTACGCGAATTTTCGAGGAATTTCTCCTTGGCCGGCTCTTTTTACTCCGCGCGGGCCTTGGTCGGGAAATTGGTTTTTCAGGAGCGCGGCGCACGATACGCGTGGCTTTTAATCCGAATTGAAGGAACATCGGGGCGCCTTGTCCGCTGGGACCGAATGGCGTATGAAAGAAGCCGTGGGGGGCGGAAGAGATACTTGGCAAGGAATAAGTACGTTTTGAGGCGGAACGCATTCGAATCGGCGGAACAGGCGGCCGGGCCCTTTGAGAACACGCGCGCAAACATTAGCCGTGAACGGTAACGGTGCTCTTCGACACACACACACACACACACACACGATGACACTCGGGCCCGCTCGGTGTGGTGGTTTTCGAGTGTGCTGTGCGCGTATACAGCTTGTTGGAGATGACATTTTTTGTTTCGAGCTACACGCACCTTCGACAAAGCGTGATTTTTCTCTCCTGCAGGCCTCCTTGAATCGAACAAAGCTTCTATGAAGAGTGTTTCTGGCCTCGAGCGCAATTTTGATACAGCGCTGCCTATACACGAGCAACTTGGGAACGATTGGTCATGACTAGAAGAGGACAGTACTATGATTTAATCTTCTTGCGCTTGCAGAGAAGCGACTTTGAGGCTTGGCCATCTGGTGAACGGAGTCGGAAGCACATGCATAATAGTACTGTCCTCTTCTAATCATGACCAATCGTTCTCAAATCCATCGACTGGGGGCGCTGTTTCGGAATTGCGCTCGAGGCCAAACCAACGACTGTAGGGTTTGGAATTTTTTCTCCATAGAATCGGCCAAAAATACCGAGAATAATCGTTTTTTTTTTTTTTTTTTTTTTTTCCAACTAATCGAAAAACTCGAGGATCAAGAATCAAGAATTTTCACGTATTCCCGGAGACACCGGAGGGAAGACAAAAATCATCATTGATTCCGCAGGAGCCTACGTCGAAAGTTGGTTGAAGAAATTCATACTTTTTTTCGCAGAATCCCAGCTGATTCAGGCATAATTGTACATCCAGAGGATTAAGGCGCATCTGTAGCGTGGCAGGGCAGAGGAAGCGGGACAATAATTGAGTAGACGCCACCACCGTGGAGGCTAATTAAGACCCGGGGTCTATTTCCGTTCGCCTCCCACCTACGCCGCGATACGAAGCTTCCGTCTGCCTCCACGGGAAGCACTGCTGCTACCGCCGGATAAGTAAACTTCGACGGAAGAACTAACGGCCGATAATCTCCGGGGCTCCTTTAGCCGGCTGCCTCTCCCATACCCGCCCGCGCCGCCTGGCTTCAGCTCACTTTCCGCTTAACGCCCGGAATGCTAATCCCGCGGGATGCGCTGGTTTCTTCGACTTTATCGTTATTTTCTGGATTTTTAGGCCACCCCGTACCGTTACACGGTTCAGCTCGAGTTTCGTAAGTATAGGCTAAAGTTTCCCCGACGGTGGTTTCGAGTCGGGATGGAATAACTTAACATCAGCCCCAACGATACGAAACCTGGACGAGGGAGATAATATCGGTCTTTCGTTATTTAAGGAAGGATCATTTTAAAATTAAAACTCGGTGATGGTAACATCCAATATACACAAAAGTCCCATCGCACGTATGATGTAAAATTTACTAATGCTTTTTGCCGGAGGAAAAAAAAAGTTCAACGCGCGGATGCCATAAGCTGCTTAGCGCTCGAAAACCCGTAAATGTATATGCGCGTCAATTTTTTATCTCGAAAACAAATCGTAATACGTGCTCTCGTGCGATTTCGAGCGATAAGCCGCTTACTGCATACGCGCCTTCGATAATTGTTGAGCACCGCAGAAAGCCAGAAATTGACGGTTATAAAATATACTCGTCGTCGATTCAAAGAATTTAAAACGTACACCGGGCGCTCACGATGTGTACGCGCGTCACAATCACCCCGAATTTTACTTTTTTTTTGCACGAATCGACACCACGTGTGTTTCCTCCACACTCCGGTAAGCAGCAGCTGGCAGTGGGGTACTGCGCGCTCGAACCGAGCCGCAAAGCCGTCCACCGAAAAACAGAGAAATCAACCGTCCGCCGAGAGCAGCGTATATTCATCACGGAGCGCCGTCTCTATAGATCGAGCCGTTTGTTTGCGGCGCGTCTTGGGCGGACGATTAATAACGCGGTGCGCGCGCGCGTTTCCTTGGGAAAAAAAGCAGTGCCGGGCGACTCGATAAATAAAACCGGGAAACGGGTACCGTCGAGCGGCTGTCTCTTCTCTTCGGGTGACCGCGTGGCGCTGTATCGAGAGCTTTTCCAACTTTTTTTGTTTTCTCCGTGCGCGCGTATGGAAATGGAGCTGAACAAGAGGAGCACAGGGGGGCGGACAGTACGCGTCCATTCTTCGATAAAAGCCGCCGCCACAGTGGGCCCAAACCGACTATTTTTGTTCAAAATTATCTAGAGACCATATTTTTCAACCGATTTTATTTCTTCTTTTTTTTCATTTAAAAGATAAGAAGATTTAGAAAAGATCCGTGAAAGCCGAATCGCTAGAAAAAAGTTTGCGCCATTTTTATTGAACAATAAACGTGCAATAAAGACATTGACTACTAATTGTTAAGTTGTTGGATGCAAAAAATAAACAAAATTTCTGCTGATTCGGCCATCACAAACAATTTATAAATCATTTTAGCGTGGAAAAAAAGAAAAAAAACCTGGGATAGGTTGCGATTTGTGGTCTTTAAATATTTTTGACTAAAAAAAAACAGTTCACCACGCTTAAATTTTTTTTTTTTTTTTTTTTTTTTAACTGTGATAATCTAGAAATTATTCGCAGAAGCCGAATGAGTAGAATTTTTTTTTGTTTATTATTCAACAACTTAATAACGGGTACTCAATGACTTTGTTGATGACATTCATTGTTCAATAAAAATGGTTCAAATTTTTTTTTTAGCAATTGGGCTCGCACAGATCTTTTCTAAGTATTCTTGTCTTTTAAATAAAAAAAGAAAAATTAAAATCGGTTAGAAAATGATGGTCTCTAGACAATTTTGAAAAAAAAAAATCAGCTTAGGTCTACTGTACGCCGGTCCGCCCCGCAAGGGTGCCTGCTTATCGTTATAATCGAACGTTGAATTGCGTTGGAGAGTTGCGCCTCGAGCCTCTGGCGTTTCAACTTGGCCCCAGACCTCGAAAGAGAGCCGGTACGACTCGAGTTTTTGAAAACACAAGTAGTACGAGTCAATATCCGGTCCGACGTAGCTGGAATTAATGATTTCCTTCGACGACGGAGCGAGCATCGCCCGCTTCTCGGGTTTTCCCTCGTGGAGAGCAGTGAGCTTTCTCGTTTTACGTTGCATAATCCTCGAGCGAGCAGTGAAATGAAAGAAAGAAACGGAGGATCGGAAGAGGATGGTTAATAATCGTGGAAAAAAAAGAAAAAAAATCGCTCCGCCGTATCGTCAGAGCAGTCGGAACCGACGGACTATATGCACTATTTGCCCGGGGCATCGTTTATTATTAACCCTGCCCTCGGCTGGCTAACACTTGATAAGTCAGCGAGAGCCCTCGGGATCGTTAGTCTCACCCAGCTGGCAGTGCTTGCGTTTCCTCCCTGATTAGTCCTCGCCCGCGCCCGCTCGTCCGTAAGTATGCCCTTGTTATCATACATATACATATATATCAGGACGACGATTGCGCCTCACGCAACGACGAACTCGCCGTAGTGCCGAGAGGA
>JAPYYV010025891.1:0-11142 GCA_030522625.1 Copidosoma aretas
TGTAACTTTTTTTCACATTGTGAGCCTATGTTATAACATAGGCTGATGGACTGAAAAAAAGTTACATGATACCAATCCTGTTGCCATATAAATTACTTCCAAGTTTAGTCGAGCCGTCATTTACAAGTAAAAATCGATTCTAGTCGACTTCAAGTGACTTTAACTCGATTCTAAAAAGTCGATTTTTTTGAGTGAAAGATCGATTTTCGACTAAAGTCGGAGTAGACTTTTCCCACCCTAAGGTCCTCCAGTCCGCCGAACTATAATTTCTGCTCGGGATATACTACTACTACTTGACCGAAACGGTGGCGCAATGGTGGAGTCGCAGTACTCGCAGTTCCGTCGATCTTGAAAGTCAAGCAGCATTTGGCGCGGCCAGTACTTGGATGGGTGACCGTTCGAGTCTCGTCGTTTCGCCTTTGCTGTTTTCAGAGGCTGTTTTTCTTCGAGGGTCGATTAACTGTTTCTCTGTCGTTGCCATTGAGATATTAGAATAGAGAGGAAAAGCGCTATACTTGCCCATGAGCGGCAGTGTCAGCAGAATTGAGTGTAACGGGGAATCTGTCTGAGCCTCGCGATTGGCTACTTTGAACACGTATGTGAACACTTCATCGCTGATGGGGGCAGGGGCCGTACCATATAACTTTTTTCCACCTTTTCAGCCTATGTTATATCATAGGACGGAAAGTTATATGGTACGGACCCTGGGGTGGTACTGTGTAACTTTTCCAGCTTTGAAATGTGTTTCTGGACAACAAAATTTTTATCTTTAAGACGCCATGAGATGTCTTTAAGATGAACATTGGTTTGTCCAGATACAAATGTCGAAGAATGAAAAGTTACACAGTACGGCCCCTGAAGCAGGAAAATTTTCTTTTTGATGTGGACCTTAAAATTTTGACGAGTCATGTTTTGGTAATTTGACGTCAAAATGTAGAAAATAGGGCCACAATCGTCAAAAATGGTTATAAAAAAGTCAAAATGAAAAATATTTCTGCTGCTTGGTTTTTAAGATATATTAAGGCGCTGTAAAAGCCTTTAAGGTCTTAATAAAGCTTTTAATTATTAAAAAAAAAATAAGTTGTATCAAGTACTTATGGAAAAAATAGGAGGAAATGATATTGCCGTAATGCTTTTTTGAATTTTTTTGAAAATCCCATTTCAATTGACATGTGTTTTCTAAAAATGACCATGGAGCCGAGCCCAAAAGTTTGCAGCTAGTTTGGACCTCACATAACATAGAGAAAACAATAAAAAAAAAAACTAAATACTAATTTTTTTTAAATCTTATTTCGCACACCAAAATATACCCTTTTTTTCGTGAAACAACCCATGTATATGTACAGTATACTTATCATGCCAACAGACTGATGACAGAGTCCATGTCCCAAGTCCCATCACCCATGTAGTCCATGCACACGAGTACACGACCACTCTCTGTCTACACAGTTCACCTTCACAGTACCACACTTCGCGTTCAAGGCCCCTCGCCTCGAGCTCTCGCTCGGTGGCTTTTATCCGTTGTGCGGGTGTGCGTGCACGCATAAACTTTTCCTCCGGAGAAACGACATCGTCGAGAACATATCCGTGATATAAACATTCCGCTTTGTTTATTTCCGAGAATAAAATACACCCAAGCCAGAGAGGGTCACTACCTACATATAGCAGGAGTAGCCAGGGGAAGAGAAGGCTCGAGTGCTCGAGAGCAAGCGAGAAAGGAAAGGACTCGAGTGAGTATTGTAAGTATGTGTCCTGCGCCAGATTTATCATTTCCTGTA
The DNA here is from genome assembly GCA_030522625.1 of Copidosoma aretas. Taxonomy (NCBI): domain Eukaryota; kingdom Metazoa; phylum Arthropoda; class Insecta; order Hymenoptera; family Encyrtidae; genus Copidosoma; species Copidosoma aretas. Next base: position 1,779 of record JAPYYV010025891.1, read on the forward strand.
ATCATCGGGTTTTTTTTGGAGGTTCTTATCATCGGGTCATTCATTAAGTATGCTGAGTTTTCTATAACGGCATATTCCTTTTTGCTCTGTCGACCCGATAACTTTTCCCATGCAAGTACATACATAACAAAACAAATCAACACAGCTCACGCGCTCTCTCTCTCTCACCTCTTCCTCCAATTTAGTATATCTAGACAGATATAGCATTCTCTTTACGTGCAGTTTCTTTAACTTTTTTTTTGCTTTTGTCTCTCTTTCTCTCTCTCTCTCTCTCTCTCTCTCTCTCTCTCTCTCTCTCTCTCTCTCCCTCTCTCCGGACTGACGGAGTGCACGTAAGTAAACCTAAAACCCTCAAAAACTTGTAACTTTCACCAAAATCATATATGCTTTATCGTCGTCCCTCTCGTCATTTTACCTGTAGATACTTTCTCTTTCAAACTCCCTTGTGTTTGTACTTTTTTTTTTTGCGTAGAGCGTGTATATAGGTAATGAGTTACAGAAATAATTAAAACGGCAGTGTCAAATACCTAAGTTTGTCTGTAGGGTCGCTGTTCCCCTGGGCCCAGTCACTTCAGTCCAGGGCTCCAGAGTTTTGGTATTTGGCACAGCTGATATACTTACAAGTTGACTTTTACTGATAGTCTTTACAGCCACGTGTATTACTTTTATCGGAATGTGCAACTGCAGTAGTTATATTTTTGAAATAAGGTAGAGATTGCTATAGGTCCACCATTTGACATCTTTTGCATGGGGGTGTATCGTTTACGCAATATTATCCCAAGGGCTTTTGTTATTGTGTGATTGTATGTAAGTATATCATTTTTAAATATTTTTTTTTTTCTTACAGAAATACACACACCATGGTGTCTTTCTCTGAAATCTGAAAAACGTTGCTGCAAAACGCCAGCTTACAGAGTTGTGTTGTGAACACTGTCAAAGAGGAGCTCAGCTGTCAATGAACACACAGGCGGATAGAGATTGCTTCGTTCTTCTAAGGGCAGAAAAATAATAACAACAGTTGGCAGTACACAATCATGATGAAAAGTCTACCAAAGAAGGAAAGCAAGATGCGTATTAGGGCCTTCCCGGTAAGTTATTTATTATTATTTTTATATTAGTAATGTTATGTTAGACGCCCCTAAGATAGTTTTATCCAAGCTCCAGTTACCAAATGAGAACTTAGCTTAACTATATTTCAAAATAATGTGCTTTGATACTTAAAAATCATTTGAATCAAGAGGTCATAAAGATAATTTAGTAGAATATAATTTTGAGTGTTTTATAATTGATTCCATCGAAATGTGGTGCTATAGTGCAGTCAATGTAAACAATCAGTTGATGTGTGCATAAAAGACGTTAAAGTACGTCAGAGACGTTATTTTACCTGTTATCAGTAAGTTGTAGCTATTCTATTATTGACTGTTATATTTCTGTTATAAGAGTCGAAAGCTGTCAACGTCTGCTAGTCTCGAGGTTATATGCTGCTTGTACTCTTCAGTTTTGGATGATTACTGCTTACTTAATAATTACGCGGTGAAAAATTCTTAAAAAAAAAAAAATTTTCGTGATTTTTCAATACGTTCAGTAGATGAGAGGAGTTTTTCAAATATGTACTGTTACACGTCGAGTCCGTTGATTCACAGTGGAAAAAAAAACGTGCGTTCATACTAATGCTATAAGTTCAATGTTGAACTTGGTTAATATTATAATTTTTTGCAGTCGATATATAAACCACTAGGTTAATCGATCCTAAATTTTGCATGCATATTTTCCAGGGTTCGCATCATGTTTCCCCAAAGTTTTATTAACATTTTATTACATTTTATTTAGGATACAACTACCTTCAATAGTTATATACCTTTTCTTATCTATTTAGTATGCATTGCACAACAATGTAGTATGTACATTAACAACCATGGACCTTGGCTTTTCTATGAGTGATTCAAAATTTCTGACTTTACTCTTGATAGCTGTAGGTTGTAATTTATGTATTGTTTCTAGATTGATTTTTTATAAAACAAAAATCTTATTAGACGATGCTTAGATTTCTACATCAGTTTCAATTTAGACGTTGTGATCGTTGAATGATTAATCATGTGATTTCTCTTGATTGCTATATTTTCTCTTAAATCAAATATTGATGACTTGTCAAAAGTCATAACATATTTAAGGTTAAGCCCTGTATCATTTTACATCACCTTGGTAACTGAATAACAAATAGACAATCTTTTGATACTAAAATTTCACAGTGAAAAATACAAAAAATGTTTGGTTATATCTCTCTACCAAATTATAAGTTCAAATTATGACAATCAATTTAAGTTGTGATTCTTAATTTATTTTATTCTTAACATTACTTGTTGTCAAAAATGTTTTGTTGTAAAATACACAACTTACAATACCGTGAAAGGTGATGTGTTTGTTTAAAGTATTTTATATCGGTGTCAGAACTCATAAGACTTGAGTCTTATAAATGCAAGTTATTCATTCAAAGATCATCATGGATATCAGTCGGTTTACGAAATCAACTTTGCAAAGTAACATGAGAAATGTAAACCAAAAAACTGCAGACCTAAGATTTTCAAAACAAGACTTACCTGTTCCCTTTATGATCACAGAAAAACTTGTGAGTCCCAGTAATTTTCTGATGTCATTTTATTTGACTTATAAACTTGATTGTTTACAGACGTCTATGGACGAAAGATACGTAGAAAACATCTGGGCTCTACTCAAAAATGCCATTCAAGAAATTCAAAAGAAAAATAACTCCAGTCTAAGCTTTGAAGAACTGTATCGCAATGCATACACAATGGTTCTGCACAAGTATGGCGAGAGGCTTTACACAGGACTGAAGGAAGTTATTACACAGCATTTGGTGAATAAAGTGCGCAAGGATGTTCTAGATTCATTGCACAACAACTTTTTACAGACATTAAATCAAGCATGGAACGATCATCAGACTTCTATGGTGATGATTAGAGATATACTCATGTACATGGACAGAGTTTACGTTCTACAAAATAATGTGGACAATGTGTTTAATTTGGGACTAATTATATTTCGCGATCAAGTGAGTTGAAATTTTTTCTTTGTATTAGAATCAAGCATAGATTTTCTCAGTTCGAATATTTAAACAGTAAATTCGCATGTGATTTTCAACATTTTTTTAGATTAAAAATTAATGGTATTGAAATAAAATTTAAATTTCCAAACGTAATATTACATCAGATGTAAGTGTATAATGTAACTGTTGTATGCGTTACATGATGGTTTTAAAAATATTAGACGTTTCTCATTTTGTTAACAAAAGTACTATAAATTTGTTGCATGATTAATGTTGAATGCATCTAAATTTTTCAGGTTGTTCGGTATGGTAATATCAGAGATCACCTTCGCGAAACCTTGTTAGGAATGGTGGCTCGCGAGCGGAGAGGCGAGATTGTAGATCGCATAGCGATAAAAAATGCTTGCCAAATGTTGATGCTGTTGGGTATCAACAGTCGCCAAGTTTATGAAGAAGACTTTGAGAGACCTTTCCTTCAACAGAGCGTCGAATTTTATAAGGTGAATTGCATTTTAAACCTAAATATTGTAGAAACGAAAAAAAGTGAAATAACATTTTTTTTTTTCAGATGGAATCACAAAAATTCTTAGGTGAAAATAGTGCATCTGTTTACATAAAGCAAGTTGAAGCCAGAATCACTGAAGAATCAGAAAGAGCTAAGCATTACTTGGAAGTGACAACAGAGCCTCGGATAGTTGATGTTGTTGAGGAAGAACTAATTAAAAAAAACATGAAAACTATTGTTGAAGTAAGTTTTGAAAAGTAAATTTTACTTATTTGCATTATTGAACAAAATTTCATCCTCTTAACAGATGGAAAACAGTGGTGTAGTTCACATGCTTCAAAACAAGAAAACTGAAGATCTTAGCTGCATGTATAAATTGTTCAATCGTGTTAATGATGGTCTGAATACCGTATGTGGCTGTGTTTCGCAATACTTAAGGGAAAGGGGTCGAGCTCTTGTTCAAGAGGAGCAGGATGCTAATACCAATGCCGTTCTATTTGTTCAAAATCTTTTGGACTTGAAAGATCGTTTTGAACTGATCTTACAATATTCGTTTGATAATAATAAAATGTTCAAGCAAATGATAGCATCAGATTTCGAGTACTTTTTAAATTTGAACACAAAGAGTCCCGAATATCTTTCATTATTCATCGATGATAAGCTGAAAAAGGGCCTTAAAGGAGTAAGTGTATTCATTAATTTGATTATATCTAATAACATTTTCGTCTTAATAAAATGTTTACTAGTTTAATTGTATTTATTAATTTGATTATATCTAATAACATTTTCGTCTTAATAAAATTTTTACTAGTTTAATGACAAGTGTTTAAAAATGGTATAATTTTTATTATAGATGACAGAACAAGAAATCGAAGGTATTTTAGATAAAACTATGGTACTGTTCCGATTTTTGCAAGAAAAAGATGTATTTGAAAGATACTACAAACAGCATTTGGCTAAGAGACTTTTGCTCAACAAATCTGTGTCTGATGACAGCGAGAAAAATATGATTTCAAAACTAAAGGTGAGTGTAATACAAATCATATAATCCTAACATTTTTAATAGAGCAATATTGGCCACTCGTGTCTTTAAATATGTAGAGTCAAGGAGCGTTCAACGTCGACATTAATATCCTGCTTGCTATGAAAACACTGAACCCTGGTCCTATCAAAGATTCCTTGGGTTGCACATTCTTAGTAGAATAAATAGGTCTTTTGAGCCATACATTCCACTGAACATTCGACTGATATCTTGTTCCTCTTCTGAATTCCTGCGTGAAAAATGAGTCAACTCACCAAACATAAACTTTTGGGGTAATTTTATTAATTTCTGTTTGTTTAGACTGAGTGTGGTTGCCAATTCACATCGAAACTGGAAGGCATGTTCAAAGACATTACTGTTAGTAACACAATTATGGACGAATTCAAAGAACATGTCCTTGCTTGTAATGTAAGTACTCTTATTTTTTACTTCTTACGTTAATCTTGCTTATTAACTTTTAGTTCAATAACTTATCTGATGTGCACTCAATATCTTTAGATGACGTTGAGTGGTGTGGATTTGAGCGTACGCGTACTTACAACTGGATTTTGGCCAACTCAAGCTGCAACTCCCAAATGCAGTATGCCTTCCGCACCTCGTGATGCCTTTGATGCCTTTAGGCGCTTTTATCTTGGAAAACACAGCGGCCGCCAGTTAACGCTGCAGCCCCAATTGGGTGAGTTGCAGTTTCAAATCGGATAATTCAAAGTGGAAAACCCCTATTATTACAAATATTAAAAAAAATCCTTTTTCATCAGGTTCAGCAGACTTAAATGCTACGTTCTACGGCCCAAAAAGGGACGACAGCAGCCTCGCCGCTGACTGCCCAACTTCGTCATCTGGCCGAAATGGAGCGACCTGCATTGCGCGCAAACACATTATCCAAGTATCCACGTACCAGATGTGTGTCCTGATGCTATTCAACAACCGCGAGAAGTTGACGTACGAGGAGATTCAGAACGAAACGGATATACCCGAGAGGGATTTAGTAAGGGCTCTGCAGTCGTTGGCAATGGGCAAAGCAACGCAGAGAGTTCTGTTAAAGTTTCCGCGAACAAAAGAAATCGAGCCGTCTCATTATTTCTGCGTTAATGATAGCTTTACCAGCAAACTGCACAGGTGCGATTCTAGAGATACTGATGGTGTTATTTCAACATAAATTACGGTATATATTGTTTTTTTTATCTGTTTAGAGTAAAAATTCAGACGGTAGCAGCAAAGGGAGAATGTGAGCCAGAGAGAAAGGAAACTCGAAATAAAGTCGATGAAGATAGAAAGCACGAGATCGAAGCTGCAATCGTTCGTATAATGAAAGATCGTAAACGGATGGCGGTAAGTTTAACTATCACAGCACGATCATATTCGTGCAAGCTGCTTTTACAGTAAATATTTTTCTCACGCAAAAAAATATTTTCAGCACAACTTACTCGTCTCAGAAGTTGTGAATCAATTACGTGTGCGATTTTTACCCTCGCCAGTTATCATTAAGAAGCGCATAGAAGGTCTGATCGAGCGAGAATATTTGGCTCGTACGCCAGAAGATAGGTACGAAAAAATGATTTTCATTTGAAGTAGCAATATTTTTGTAGGAAAGTTCTGATGAAAAATATTTTGATTGCAGAAAAGTGTACACGTATGTCGCATAATCCTGTTAACAAGGATTTGTACAAACATGTAAGTGTGTTTTAAAAGAAACTTCAAAATTAAGTTCTTTAAAGTTGAATCAATAGCATTACCATAACTTGAATGAAAAGTAATGTTCCTTTTTTTTTTTTTTTTTTTTTATTTTTTTTTTTTTTTTAAAAAATTTTTTTTCTTTTTTTTTTTCTTTTTTATCCCTTTTTTTATTAATCTTTTTCTTATTATTTAGTAAAATTGATTATAATAATGAATTTAAATTATTCGAAGCTTGGCGAATATATGTATACATGCTTTTTCACCATCCTTTTTTCTCCTTTATCGGTTACGAGTATAATTTTTATCAATCACGACATTGTCTGCATACACGTAACACACGAGATAAAATAACTCTATGCGTAAGGACATTTTAATTGATTGTTTATTTTATAGAGAAAACAAATTTTGTACCTTATTCTTAGAATTTCATCAATTTTTATGTAATCTTTCGAATTTTTAAATATTACATTTGTCTAAAAAGGAAAAAAAATAGTTGGGCATTTAATTTTTTCAAACTTTTGTAACTGTCGAATTATGTGTAAATCTCTTGAGACAAAATTATAAGTTAAAAAAGTGAAATTGTCGAGTTTTCTTTGTTTCAAAATTACAATCATTAGGTAAAAATCAAATTTTCTGCAATACCGACTGTCATTGCAAAGTAATCTATAAAAATTGTTCCCGAGTGAATATTTCTTCCTAGTTGTCACAATTTTTTTCTTGCACCAAAACAATGTATTCGTGCACAAGATAAAGAAAAGTATATGAATGTAAAAAAAGTGTGTCAATCACGCGATACCAAAAACAGCATTGAGAAATGTTTTCAGATTGGAAAATAGTTAATCTAATAGTACACAAACTGAAAGATTGCGATTATGCGAACATGTTTTGAAAAACACGCATCATACAAATCGTTTCCGAGAGAGGGAGGAAAAACTCATCCGCAAATCTGTGCTCTTTGTTAATCATAAATCCACCGAGGTCCAAGACGGCCTGCAAATACAAAGCGATCTCGATAGCTCTTGACTACTTATATTAAGTAGTACAACTCGCGAGGGTATGCAATGAGCAGTATTTTGCAAAGATAAGGCAAACGAGTTCATCAGTTCTCTGTACAGTGCAAACAACTCGGGCTCCACGTTAGCATCATTCACCAGCAGTAGTATAATAACACCAAAAGCTGTTCGTCGGCTCTGACGGCGGCGAAGGAGAGAGACACACCTTGTATTTGCTTACACGTTATTCAAGGACTACCAGGATAAACATATATTTACGGAGCAGCATTGGTCACATACAGATTAGATATGTGGAGACACTAAAGCTTAGTCGCAACAAGAGCGAGGAAGTTATCACATTTCAAGTACCCATAAAGCCCACTTTCGATAAGAAGAATCAAGAAGCTGCAGACAGTTGTGCGGTTGCGACGGTAACGCTTCAACTGTTTTCAAGCTCCGAAAGTTTTGTCGTCATACTCGTCATCGTTGCAGTTATTGACACACTTGCCATACTCACCTCTGTACTTACAACGGCAACAACGAGCAAAGGAACAGTGCGCGCGTTCTGTCACAACTAAATTGAATTGCTAAAAAAAGTTACCGCCACCGGTCCGCCCTCGAAACTTGAAAAATAAAAAGAAGAAGAGGGACGAAGACAGCCAGCAGAAGGTTAGAAAGCTGGCTCTCTTGCGCTGCGCCTCGGCCTTGATGCCATCATCATCGTCACGTAAAATTCGCATACAATAGTATATAGATATAACAATCGAAGCGCTTTCTCTCTTTCCCATCTGCCGCACCGGGTGACGATGGCCGTGCCCCTCCAGCCGCTCCGTTTGGCCCCTCGCCTGGCGCTTCGTGGCACTGTTGTTGCTGCAGCAGCGGCGGCGCGGCTCCACTCCTCTCGGGCGCTCCTCCTCGCCTCCACCTGCTTATCCTCCTCCGTCTCCTCGCACTCGTCGCCGTCAACGTCTCGCAAACATCATCAGTCGCTGACCGCACCGGCATCGCACCATCTGGACACCGTCACCACCACCTTCAGGCATTTGAGCGCGTCTTCTGCTACCATGGCCAAAATAAAGGTGAGATGATGCAGCAAAAGCTCAGTTTTTGGAAGATAAGCGTACAAGTATACTATACTGTTCTTTCATCCGTCGATTCGACTCCTCTTCAATTCCTTGCGTATATTTGAGTAAGCACGATTAAGTAATCGGTATCCTCGTCGTTCGTCCCTCGGAAAAACCACCATCTTGCCGAGAACAGGGAAAAGTTTGGCTGTCGGTTGTTGAAAAGACAAAAATGCCTTTCCGCGAGTAATTTTACATTATTTTACATTTTGAATCATGCGAAATATAATAATGCGGTCGACAACGCTTTTACTTTCCTATACGTATACGTCTTTGCAAGGAAGAATTTCTCGGGTCCGCTCCTTTTTCCTCCCCTACTCCCAAACCATCGAAAAACACACTTAAAAGGACTGGGTGTATACACCCTATATGTTTACTTTGAGTGCCGTTTCGGAGTTCACTGACTCCCAAAGGAGCGCCCATCAGGCGCTTTTTTTTCTTATTATCGATCGCTGTGACGGTACGCGATGGCATCTAAAAGTCACGAGCGCCGCTTATTACTTGTATGGGCGTCGACGTGTGCCGATTTTATATCTGCGTGAAAGCTCCATTTGATCGTGGATATTACACTTATATTTCGTCAAAAAGTAAGTTAGTGGAAGTACTTGTAAGTAAGTACTGAATGGGCTTGTATTAATGTTACGTGTGTAAGCCGGATGCGCGACTGTCTGGGAATCGAAGAGCGATGGCCTGATTAAAAAATTATTCTCATCGGAGCGTGATTTGCAAAAAACACCGGCCTCCGTGATAATACGAGTGTATACTTTTAGTTACACGCGCGTCGAATCATTCTCTGATGCACGCGTGTAGATGGATGATTCCACGAAAAATCATTCGTTGTATATGTAATTACGCTTCTGAGCAGGGGCGGCAAAACCGCTATGGTCGGTGTGGTGCAACCACAGCTGAGTTTTGAGTAAGTATGGAATTCCATACCTGAAAATTAGGAGTCCAAAATCT
>JAPYYV010025895.1:0-16434 GCA_030522625.1 Copidosoma aretas
GGAAAAAACGTAGCCGTCGATACGGGAGGGGGAAAAAAGTGCCCGTATGTATAGTGTATAGGCGAGCGTGCGTCTATTGCTTAATACGGGGCTTGCGTGGGTCGGGGGTGACCGACGTGTCGAACGTGTAATGTCGCGCGAGCGTCGAAGGGTGCGCGATAACGGCTCGGCTCTGTGCGTTAAGCAACTCTTTGCGTCGGAGGGGGGAAAAAAAGGAATCGCATGGCTGTGCGCTTTTGCGCGTGAATCTAGCACGGTGGCTGTGTTTTTGAACGTTGTACCGCGGGATACGATCTTGATGAGTCTAGTTTCTTGGATATTGATGCGATGTTTTATAAAGTTGCGTGGTACACGGTTTGTTGGGATCAACAACCTTTGGTGGTTGGACTCGTGCGGAAGAAAGTACGATACATTAACCGCGGATGTCGAATGAAAAAAAATATTTGTATAGTTGTGGGGAAAAATTTATTACATTGAAAACTTGAGTTTTCTAGAGTTTTTGTACTATTTCTTACCGCTATAAAAAACACTTTCTGAAAATCAAAAGTGTAGAACGCAATTTGCAAAGCTGCAATCCAGAAAGAAGCATTCGTTTTTCGAAGACCAATAGAAAGTGTTGGAAAATTGTTGACTCCGTTACGCCCGAACGGCCTCTCGATTGTCCGCGCGCGGCAATCTCGCCGGGCTCGCGCGATCGATGAGGATTTCCCAAGCAAGTTCGTCACTAGATCGGGTATACTAGCAGCAGCGCTCATAGAAGCGAGCAAGCACGCCTCGCGCCAACCAGAGTCCCTCCGTCACCCGTCGCGGCGTTTATCCCCAACAACGAATCGCTCCCTCGACGCCGGCACGCGTCACACGTACCCGCGCGCGGCCAAATCGTCCGAGTCGCGCGCGCCTGGCTCTTTACATTCGCGCCGAAGGCGCGAGTTTTGGCGTCGGCGTGTGTTTTGTACGATGCACGCGACGACAACGACGAGCGATACGTGCGCACCCGAGAGAGTCCCCCCCCCCCCGCAAGCGCGGGATGTACGTGCATCCGACCGCGGGAACGGGCCGGCAACCGCAATTCGGGGCGAGAACGGAGCAGCAAAACGCGCCGAGTCGCCGTCTCTCGTCGAACCGCCGCCGCCGCACCCACTGTCGTTTCTCGCTCCTCCTCGGTTGCGTCGCGTCGGCCGCGCGTTTCGCGAAACAATTATGCCCGAATTTCGTTTCTAACGAGCTCGGAGCTTCCTCTCCCCTGTCCCCACGACCGACGGCTTATGCAGTTGCACTCGACTCCCCGAATATTTGGCCAATTTCGTCTTCTTCTCCTTCGTCGTGTGCGGAGTGCGGGGGGTCGGAAATCGCTGTGCCTCTGCTGCTGTATGCGGACGCGCCGTTCGGCGATAATCAGCGGCTCGATTAGCCGTCGGTTGCGCTCGCGAGAGAGTGAAGTTTGGTTCTCGCGGAAGGAGCGAGCGCGCGCATTGAAGATTATTGGGTCGCGCGACGACGGAGCTTCCCCTGTTCGTTGCGTGCTTGAGAGAAAGTCGATTTGAATCTGTTGTTGCTGTTTCGAAAAATCGTAAAAAATAAAAAATAAAACCAAATACGTTGGCCCCACTTTCACCGGCCGAGCGTCGCGAGATTGCGGGAGTATGAAAAAGGAGGACGCGCGGGCGATCCCGCGATCGATCGATCGGCGCGGAAGAGGTTACGCCGTTCCGAAGTTTTAGGGCCGCCGTTGGATTTGTGGGACCCCCAGATTCGAGCGCGCCTTTCGGTGTATGGATCTCGAGACGTGGCCCCGCGCGTGTGGGTACGGAAAAGGCTGACCCGAGCAGAGAGTTACTACTTTCGCTTGTAGTAGTAGTGGTGGTGGTGGTAGTTCCGGCGCAGTAAAATCCCGCCGGCTATCTCTCGGGTTCGTGCCGGTGTTCTCCATACCCCCCGCCCGCGGAGGTCCACGGTCTCTCGAGCGAACAGCTTTCGTAAATCAGGAATATTTAAGCGCCTCCTGGCGCGCGAGCCGGATCGTTCGCCCCCCCGGTCGAATACGTATGCGGGGCTCGAGTGCGGGAGAAGGAAAGAAGCGGCCGATCGAGCCCCCCCGAGTACTTCCGGGGCCAACGACTGCTCGCGCCGACTTGGATTCTGGGTAGCGTAACTTCGGGGTTTCGCGAGCCCCGGCAGCTGAACTGCCAACTTGGGTTCTTTCCTCCCTGCCTCGAGTGCGTGGCCCTTGATAAACTCACTCAACTTTTAATCGTTTCGCCGGGACTTTTCGCGCGCGCGTGAGGTTTTCTTTTTTTTTTTTTTACGCCGCGCTGGTGGGTTTTCGCGCCGGGGGGTTTCGCGCGTGGAATAATGGGAAAACGGCGAGTACGAACGCGTTCGAGTGCCGTCACGTGGTTTTCTCTCCATCCGTTGTAATTAGGAACCTCATTTCCGTTGATTTAAATGTATCATTACCTCAGCACTATTACAGATGTTTCGTACTCCTTCATCATCTGTCAAAGAACGTGACCAATTTGAAAGTACTGCTCGAAATTCGTAAACCACTTTCGAATCCGTGAGTGCACTCGCTCGTGCCGACGACTCGCGCGAGGTCCCCAGAAATCCTAACTCTGTTCGACAGCCCGAAACTGAACGAGATTCCGTCATTCCATCCACCTTGCTTACAATCCTGGTTTTTTTGGAATCATCATCGCCATCTTTTGCGCAGGGGCCGCTGAAATTTCTGCAAAGTCTTCGGTGTTTGAAGAAAAAAACTCGATCGATCGCACCGGGGAAGGAAAGAACAGCGATGGGTGGGAGTACGATACTCGGTACGGCGACGACGGCGCGACGGCCGGCCGTCAGAGCAGCGCTTGCAGCTGCAGATGAGCAATGTACAACACGCGTACACAGAGGAACGTGTCACGTGCATGTATATTCAGGAGAGGGGGCATCGGACGAGCCGCGGCGCGCGTAATCGAGGTAATTGACGAGCGCGTCGTTCGATCCGCACTTATGACTGCTCTCTCTCGCAGTATGCTCGTTGCAGTTCCGGTATGTGGAGGACAGGGTCAACACGCGCGCCCGCGTCGTGCATCAGGCGTGATCGATTCGCGAGGCCGGGAGTATAGTACGAAGCGCTGCAAATAGACCTAATCGCGCGCCGTCACCAGTCGCAGAGAGAGAGAGGTGGTTCGAGGACGCGGGATTACCCCCGGACGCTTCGGGGACACCCTCTCTCTGCGTGGTGTCTGGTGTGCCCCGCCTGTATTGCTCGGTCATCGACCACCCCCCCCGTAATGCAGTGCGGGGAATTCTATCACTAATTTCAATTGCGCTGTACTGACCCGAGCGATCGGTGTTCCTCCGACTTTTGCCCGGGAATGCGATTTCCCACCCCTTTACCTCACTCTCTCGCGTAGAAATCTATTGAGATTCATTTTCACGATCCGCTCAAAGGGGTGGAAAAACGACGTCACCCATGTTGATCGACACTGTTGTACTTTTTCCGCCGCCTCGAGTGGATCGTGAAAATTGTATCTTATACACCGCCCGCTTCTCCTACCCAGCGGGGATTGTGTGTCGATTATCGATTCGGTAATGTTCGTCCGATGGTTTATTAAAATAGGTCATTTTCGTAATCGGATGAAGTATGTTTCGAGCCAGTGCAAGTGGACGGAAAAGAAAAAGTTAGTCTTTCGCCCGCAAAAATGCAAGTTTGGTCGTCTCCGGGCTGGATAAAACTAGCTTTTTTTTTCAGCATTCGGTACGAAAAAATCGTGTTTCATCGAGATCCAAAAAAATTATTCAATATTTACTCCTTGGTGGTGCTTTTTTTTGCATCACAGAGTATTTGGATTGTAACGTTATAAAGTAAAAGGGATGTCGAAAAAAAGTGTGCGTACATTCGAGCTCTAAAAATTTTGCTTGGAACGCTTTGTTAAAGAATCACAATTTTTTTTCTTTCCTCTGCAAACCACCGATTTTTCCCGCTATTTTCGTTTATTTTTTCGACCCCGACTGTTCATTTGATTTTCGAGAAAAAAAAAACTGCTCGCTCCAAAGAGGATTAACATTTTTTTTCGAAATTTTTTTTCGCACCGCGTCAATTTGCCAAGTTCCAACGGACAATTCCGTCGAATTCGAGCTCAATAGTATGTAAATTACGTGGGTTGGACCGGAAACTTAATTAAGTACACACGCAGAGTTGATTACCCACGTAATGTAACATGATCAACCTACTGCTCTGGATCAAAGATTTGTTCAGCGAACCAAGTAGTTATTCTGTTCTAAAATTACACATCTTCCTGCCGGCAGATGGAACAGGCGTCTTTTCGAATAAAAATCCAAACCAGCATCTCCTTTCCAACAACCGTCAAAATACACGCAATTAGCAAAGTCCATTCATGAATCACATCATCAACTAAACGTGCAGCAGTACCAGCAAGTTTAACCTCACAGTGTACGTACACTAACGATGTATCGAAAAGACGAAGAGATTCCCCCCGCGCCCCCTGTCGAACATGAGAGAAATCCCCCCCCCCCCCCCCTCCCTCGACGTTTCAGCACAACGTTGCCACCGGGCACCACCGTCCGCCATGTAAAATTCATCCCGCACACGCAGTAAACCCATATCCGCGGCCCCCGCTGATCCCCAACCCCCTCGGCCCCCGTCGCACGCGGAGCAAACTTTCCCGCCCCGGGGGGCGTTCTAAAGCTCCTCGAGAGCCCGCGCTCCTCCGAGCTCCGCTAAATCGGGAATCAGGACAGCAGCGACTCCTCTCTTCTCGAGCACCGGGGCGGGGGAGATATTTACGCCGACGGCTCGCGTTAATGAGGACCCGGGTCAGTCGGATACAATTTTCTCGGGACTGGGTGCGTCGGATTTAATTCCGCCCCGCGTTTTTCGCTATCTGGACGCTGCAGCGGGCGTTTTCAGCTCTCCCGTGATAAATTGGACGCGGGCTTGAACGGTCCCCCCGCCCGCTCCTCGCGCCCCCGGCTTTGCCAGCGCTGCGGGCGATCCTACCCCCCGCGCACACTTCCTTCTGGCGCTTAAATTTTTCTTCCCCTTTGTTCGACGACGCCGTCCTCGTTTCTCTCCCGTTATGTACGTATATACCCGATGGCCTTTTCTGTTTCCCGTCGTCGTCGTCGTCGTCGTCGTCGTCATTGCCTTTTATTCTCCACCCGCGCTTATATACACAGCCAGCGTTTCTGTTCCCCGGGAACAGGGGATTCCGAGCGGAGTACAATGAGCGCTGATTTAAAATACGCGGCTCGTTTGATTGAATCCACGCAGACCCTCTTGCTCCGCGCCTCCGCGCCGCGGGGACTTACCAGCGTACGGCAGCCGATCCCGCGCGCGAAAGAATGGCGGGCTCGTTAGGCTGCACGTGTCGTCTGTGCACGAATCAGCGGCCGTCGATTGTGCGACGATCACCGAAATTCGCGGTTCGGGAAAAAAAAATTTCCCCCGTGGGTGTCTGCCTGTATCGTCGTTCCTTATACATACATGCATGGAGAAGGATATGGTTACTGGGTTCTGACGAAGAAAAAAATGCTGTATGCGTATCAGCGACGAGCGAAGCCGATAACAAACCCTACCCTCCGCAAGAGACGGAGGGAGACAATGCCGCGGTGAAACAAATAACGCTCGTAACCCGCATGTATTATTATTCCCTTCTCCTCGTGTCTGCTGGGAGCCAGCTGTTGTTTCTAAAAAAATAACAGACTCACGGCCGCAGACAGACAGACGCAGAGTGAAAGACAAGGTCGACGAAGGTTGGGGCGGCCGGTGTATTGTATTTCCATTTTTCCGATACATACTGCCCAAATGTACGCGTATCGTCTGGGGCGTAAGTACTCGGTGTCGCGCGCGTATATGACGGGGCACAAAAAAAAGGGGAGAGGCGCGACGAAATAGCGACGCAGGTATTGCTGATGCGGGGACTCCCCGAAAATCAGCGTGGGTCGCACTTGTATACACATACACTGTGTAGGCGATCCTATTACGGGGAGAAGACAAGCGTTTGTGTTAACTATAGCGCGAAATTTTAATTATTTAACAATTTAATAAATAAAAAAAAGGCATACAGGCCTAAAAGTGCCCAACTTCAGTATAAATAACAAAAACAACTCAAGTAATACACATTTGACAAACGTAAATTGTTGAAAAATGAATATTGTCTGTGGACAAGCAACGTGACTTCCCAACTCACTGGACGCGATGCTGGAAGCTGCGCCTGGACTCTCGGAATCCGGCAATGTTGAACTTTATCTTGACGCTGGAAGTTTCTTTCAGCATCCCATCAAAATGTATGTTGTACAAACAGCTGTCGTCAAAAGGTATTGCTGTGCGTGAGTCAATATGGCGTCTTGACGTCTTCGCGTCTCCAACTTTACTGACTCATTCTGACTGATGTCATACATACACTTGGCGCACTTCCTGTCGCGCAGAAAATCGCGCCGCACATTACTCATAGCGTACTTTTGGAATTTGCGCCTAATGCGGGCGCAGCTATTCTGTGCGTGATAGCCAGTGTTGTTGCAGACGCGAAGACGACAAGACGTCATTTTTATTCAAGCTCAACACCACAACGGTGCCTTTGACGACAGGTAATATACAGCATTGTATATTGTGACGGGATGCTGAAAGCAAATTTCAACGTCAGGATGAAGTTCAACACTGTCGGATTCCCATCAGCGTCCAGTACAATGTACGTTGGTAAAATATAATTCACTTCCAGTATTTTTATCATTCATACGCAAACAAGGTGATTTTTGGGAACGTGGTTGGTATTTTTTATAATATTGTCAAAGTATTCAAAATTTGCGCTGTAGAGACACCAAGGACACGGAAAGCTGGATGCTGCTCTTAGAGTCCCGTCAAAATCCACCTTTAGCTGTATGCATATAATATGTTGCTTCCCCTTCTCTCGGGCTACGAGCCAATAAAAAGAGCCTCGAGATTGTCGCGAAAGAGTTCAAAGGCTCTTTCAATCATTGGGCTGTGAGAGCCTCAGTGTATCGAACTGTAAGAGGCCAATATAAATGTGCGAGTTCTTACGGTCCAAAATTTCTCTCCGTGTGTACAATCCAACTGGAAATCCCGAAAGTGCCGGGCGCGCATGTACGGAGGTACGGGGCTGGCGGGGGGCGCTCCTTTATCGGTAAACTTCGGGGCGACCCATCGGCTGCCGTGAGCATTGCTCCGCTCCGCTACGTGTGCGCGTATAACGGGAAAAGGCGTCCGAAATTTCTTTCCCCCGCCCCACGCAGCGGCAACAGTAGCGCGTATACCCCATACATACACACACGCAGCCCAAGGAGAAGAGAAGTCCGGCAAACGAGGAAACTTTCCCCCGCCGGGCACTTTTCACTTTGCCGGGCTGGCGCGCGAAATTCCGCCCATCGCGCCATTCGTGCGCGGCGGCGTCAGCCACCCGTTCGCGTTCTCGCTCTGCTGTCTCGGCCGGCGGCGTCGCGTACGTACGGCACAGTGAATTCTCGACGCCCCGATAAGCAAATACTGTATAAGACAAGTACATGGTTTTGGCCGTTTTGAAAATCGAATCCTCGCGCGTCACGGGGACCATGAATCCCCCCCCCGACTGTTCCTCCAGTGCGGCAGCGGAGATAAGCGGACGCGGCTCGAAGAAGGGCTAAGTTCGGCGGGGCGTGTGTATCCATCGGGGATCGGGGCTGCCCCGAAGACGAATAGGCAGAGGAGCCGCGTGGGCCGATTACACTTGCAAATGCCGATCCATCCCCAGTCTTAACGGCCGGCGCTAATGCCATCCCCCCCCTCCGTGCGTCTTGGAGTGCGCCGTATCATCGTCGTCGTCGTCTTGTCCGTGATTAATTGCCCCCGGTCTCGCCGACCGCTCGGTTCTCTTGTTTGCTCGGCTTTCGCTTTCGTTGATTTTGCGCTCGCGAAAAACAAAAAGCTCCGCACGGTTTGACACTTTCCCCCGAGCATGTTTGTGTATATATACCTTTGCGATTAGCCGTGGACTTATTATTTTTTTTTTTGCTTCTTTCGTGGTCTACTGTTTTCTAAAAAATGGTATAGTGCTTTTCAGGGCGGGGGTGCACGGACAAGTTTGTTCGTTCCGTTGGACTCCATTAGCGGTGCATGGCGGTATATAATATATATATACTGTGTGCGCTTCGACAATAACACGTACGGTTGCCGTGTTTGCTCGGGGAAAGTTTGGCCGCAAGATTTTGCGTAAATATTCAGTGCGTTCACTGGTGCGTGAGTCCAACGTGAAACTTTACGGGTATCGTATGCAGATTGCCCAGTGGTCCTCTGCTAGAAAATAAATTAAATTACGATTTTTTCAAAAACGAATTTCGGTCGGGATCACTCACCCTGAATTGATATCGAAGTGTGAAATTGAGTATTTATTTTTTCCCCTCTCGAGCGAGCCAAGGATAAATGTTTGACTGGATCGAAAGAAGTTCTCCCCAGACTTTATATTCAAAAACTATTTATCGTATAAATGTAATGGAAGCAGCGGTGGATGGCGGTGGGAGGAAAAGTTTTACAAGTTTACTTATGAATTTTTCTCAACTGCCCCCCACCCCCTGTCCTACGTTTTTCGTTGCAACTTATAACTACTTTGCGCGTATGATATTTTCTGGCGCGGAATTTCAAGATTTCGCTGAACAATGCGTTTAACGATTAGAATTTTTATTATTAATAAAAAAAATCAATCTTTCAGTTTTACGCACAAAAACCATCACGCTCAAAATAATAGTATCATACCAAAAGTTCAGTCGCACACTATCGACCCATTCGCCTTATTATCATCCTACGAGATACCAGAGTCCGATGCGCGGACGCAGAAGTAAAACGGCACCTGTCTATCCCCAGCAACTTTCCAGCCCGCGGGGCGTGTGTCGTTGTTTAGCATGTATACGAAGAACCGCGACAGCGCACTACAAAACACACGGCGTGTATATATCTGTTCACGTTTAACGGAAAAAAGGGAGAGGTGGGATACACGTGTGATACAGTATGCGACGAGCGCCCCGCCGCAAAGTGTGCCAGCCTGACCCCCGCCCCTGCGCGTCCTGGCATACGTTCAAGCGGAATAAACGTTTAAGAAGCGAGAAAGAGAGCAGCATTAGGACAGCCGCGCAGGAAATAACAGCTAGGCGTCGCGTGACTGTATGTATATGTGTGTGTGTGTGTTTGTCGTGTACCTAAATGCGTTCGCACCCGAAGAAGCGAGGCTACTGATGCTGGCGGAGAGCCCGGACCTGCGCCGAGACACCGACTCCATTCGGGTGTAATGGAGACGACGTGATGGATCGTACTTGTGTTCTTTTCGTTACTCCATGCTCGTGATTCGATGCCAACAGCAGCTGTATATCTTCCATAGGGTAAGTTCGTGAGATTTCGAGGGTCTTTGATGTTAAAACTTTTCTCTTTGATTCGATCAAAGCAATGCCACCTTAAACAACGCGACGTTTTTCCCTCTTGGGAACTTAATAAAACCTTTCAAGTGTAATTCATCCAATATTGTATGATTTTACAACAACAGTGTGAAAGGACCTACGAAATCTCTCGTTTAATTACCACCGCAGTTGCATACATATTTTTTCGAACGGATCAAGTGGATGCGGTAAAAAGTCTTCCAAAATCCCCTCGATCGCGAGAGCGTGAAATTTTCGTCCTCCCGAGATGAGATGGGGGGGGGAAGAGGGTATTAATTTGCGTCATGCTCCCCTCGGCGAAGCGAAAATAATCGACCTAGCTGCGGGCTACGAAGAAAAATCCTCGGGCAGCCTCCGGGGCATTGATCGTTTACTAATCTCGGGCAGTAACGCAGAATTTATCAAAGTAGGGGGGCTCGGTGTGAAACGCAAAATACTCGCGAAGGCCTAGGAGAGCCCCGGGGGCAGGAGCGGCGGAAAAAGAAATTGATAAAGTTCGAGAGCTCGGGCAAGTTGGATTAAAATGGCCCCTAGCCCCCTTATACCCCCTTCTACCGAGTTACCCGGGACTTTTAGCGTAATCACTAATGATTAAGAAGTTGGAAAGTTTGGAGAGGCGCCGCGGAAGAAAGCGAGACGGCGCGCGAGTTTAAGTAGCGCAACCGCGGAGGGATCAGTGTGAAATTGAAGGCGCAATCGCTCCCGCGGAACCGGCGCGAAGCGTCAATAGCCCCCCGCCGCCCCCCCCCCCCCGCCGCGCCCCCCCGGGTTACCTGCAACTTTCCACTTTAACTAGCAACAATTCGTGGGCAAACAATTATGCCTCGGCTCGCTGAACCTGCGCGTCGGATTTATACCCCCGCGGCTCCGCCGCACTTTACTTTCTTACGGCTTCCGACGCCCCCCGAACTCCGCAGCGAGACGCACCGTGTGCCGTATTTACACCCACACGCGCGTTAGTTAGTTCGCGTACGCGCGCGTATATACGCGTGGCTCGGCCAAAGCACGCGCGGGTCTTTTTGCTCGCTCCGCGGCGCGGCTCTCGCCAAATTGCCCCCCGCAGCCGCTCCGAGCGACTTTTTCGTGAATCCCAACGAGCCGGAACACGGGCCGCGTAAAACTGACGTACGGGCGCCGCTGCGGCTCTGCTCCCTCTCTCTCCGCTGTACTGCGCTGGCTGCGATGTGGGGTGCGTGTGAGCCAAGAGAGAACGTCGCGGCAGCCGATTGTTCCTGTACTCGCGCGGGTGTGTGTGTGCATGGCCCTTTATGGGGCTCCGTGGAGTGGAAAGAGCCGTTTGGACCCTGGGAATGTCGTTTTTGGGGATTTATCGGGTTTTTGCGGGGAGAGAGAGAAAAAGGGGTTTTTTGGTTATTCCTCCGACTTCTGGATGCAATGATGCGCATCGGGTGATTTTCGGCTCTCCGGGAGTTGATTGAGGGTTCGAAGTTCGGGTAATGTATATGTATAGGCAGGCAGCCTGACATCTACTTACCTGCATAGTAGTTTGATATTCCGTGGTATTGCGATAACGGGCAATCGATTTTGAAGGTACGTGCAGCGGGGGATGGTTGAAGCGGAATTTGCGGAAGAAAGGAAAAGTCGTACAATTATAGTTTCAGTGCTCAAAATAACTACGCCCGCTCAATCTTGCTATACGTTCATTTTACCCCCAACACCGCAACGTCCATTAACTTTGTGTAAAAAACCTTTCGTGTAACTGCTGTTATTACGCGCGCGATAAAAGCTCAGCGTGCAAAGCTTCACAGATTTATCCACGGTAATGTATATGCTGACTGCCCAATGGACCCCTGGCCTGAATGACTAATTAATATAGAGTACCCATACAGAAACACGTCACTTTTTCGTCAAAGCTTTATGTTTGTGCGCGCCTCGAAATATATAATACCTCTGTTAATATTTTTGCTGAAAACGTTGAAAGCCGCCCGTCGAATTCGAATTCAAATTGATACGCACTGATTATAAAGCTTTCCATTATATACCGCGTTTGACGTACCGGCGCGATTTTTGATGAAAACACCGAGAACTGAAAGTATACATGTATAAATAAACCTGCAACGCGCGTGTATTACAATAACAATGTTATTCCAAATGTCCGTTTCGTCGTCGCGTACGAAATATATATTTATTATGTCCGCATTGACATACAATGGAACGCGGAGAGCGATACTTTTTCATACGTACGCTGCATTGCGTGATTAATGGTCAAATTCCGTATGTATACGCAATGAATTACGAATCTCGCTGATACAAATATACACGTGGGTGATACGATTTTACAAAGCAATTCAGTGCCAGGCAGACACAACTGGGGGAGGAAAATAGAAGGGGACTGCGGGAAGGAAGGCATAAATCTTCGTCTCCGTTTTTTAATGAAAGCCCATAAATAAGGGGAGGTGGGCGAAACGGAAAAACAATCTGTTGCAAACGAATGACAGAGGAGCGGTGCGAATAAACGATCGCTTCCGCTCCTCGCGAGATGAGGTTTTTGCCCCCTGATGTACAATCATTCACCGCGGTAAGGAGGACACCAACTTTTGCGAGCACAACGGGGAGAGAGGGCAGCAGCGGATCCTTCACGCGCAGTGCTCTCCGAGCTACCGTCATCGGAGTCCCAATCGCGCCGCGCCGGATCGATCGTCGCGGGGTAATTTCCCCCCATCGCTCCGCCGCGCGCGCTCGACTCAGCGCCGGGAAAGATCTCGCAGGCACGAACGCGTCGCCGTCTCTGTTGTTGCATCGTATGTGTACATGTACACGACAACGACCCCGTGCGCGCGCGCGCGTTTCTCCGAAATTCGTGGCCCGCGCACCGCACCGACCGGATCCGGCGCCCCGCGCGTCCGGGCATTGTCAGAAATCGAAGCCGTTCATCAGAGTTAACTCGCACACGCGCGCCGCCGACCGCGCCTTATTACAGCGGGAATCATCGACCACCCCGGCCCCGAGTTTCTATCGATCAGGATTATGGGTAAAAATTATTGCGGCTATCGGTTAGCGCCGGCCGCGAATCGAAGGGCGATAACGCTTTTTTCGCCCCTCCCCCCCCGCCGACGGTCGTATATTCAAAATCTGCCCGACTGTATACCCCGCCCCGGGGTTTTTTCCTACCCCCCCCCCCCTCCGTATATAACTTCCCCGCTGGATTTATCGCGCGCGCGCGCGGGGAGATAATAATTTTTCGCGACTCATTAAAACGCGAGCGGGCGGGGGATATCGCTCCGTACCGCGGTCGTGTCGGTGTTCTTGACGTTTCGTTCGCGTTCGTAAATCCTGACCGTTGTATACCGCGTGTATTGTATATGCGGGCCTGTTGGTAATGTGGTAATGGCACGATGTATAGGTGCAGCGGAAGCCTTGGATCACAATTAGCAGCGCCGAAATAGCGGGGTGTGTATGTTTTATGCAAGTATTGTACCGCGAAACGAATCGGAAACGTTGTATCGGAGGCGCGGAAACTGTAAGAATCGAAGGGGAAAACGGAGGAGGAGGAGACATCGGGTGTGGGGCAGAGATGATATTATGTATTACCCGCACTGTACGCCGGTCCATTCGTTACCATTACGCGGGCGTGCATCAGCGGGGTGGGGCCGAGGACTGTATACATATACACAGTACCTACCTACTCCTCCGTCCGGGTCAATGGGGCGCGCATGCATGCAGGGGAGGGCGGAGAGTTGAAATACGTCGATGCCCGAACGATACAACCCCCCCCCTCCTGCCACATGTATACGCGTATGATACATCGAAGCGCCGCTAATTTGCAGGATGCACTTTGGCAATTCCGTGTATACACTGGTGGCCCCGTAAGCGCGCGCGCATTCACAAATGGGCGCATGAATCTCCAGACTGTGTATTTTCTCCCCTCCTCCGTGCGTTGGAATACGGCCGTAGAATTGCTCTCGCTCGCCGCGGCCGGGGCGAAAGATGAGTAATGCGCGGATGTGGCTCGAGCTTCTTATACTCGCCTCGAGTTACGCGTCCTCCTCGGAGTCGTCCCCGCCTCCCTCGTTTCACGTGTCCACGGTCTATGTGTATAGAGGAGTCGTCTCGATTACCCGTCAGTGCATGCATGTATATATATATATATATATATATGTATACATGTAAGGGTAGGTTTGTGTGTTAATACCCTCCCCCTTTATTGGAGAGCGTGTTTACACAATATCTGCCGGATGGAACGGATTCCCCCGGTAACGTATACACCACCGACTTACCCTTGCAGATGTATCGCGTGTCGCCCGTCGTCAATATTTGATCTACGTCCGGTATACCCATCGATCGATGCCATCGATCGCTTCCTCTCTCGTATATTTATACATATATATATATATATATATATATCCATGTATGCGTGGAAAAAAACTCTGCAACCCAATCGTAGCGCTATAATTGGAGCCGCTCCGCGTGAGCTTTTGTGTCTCGCGCGAGTGTTTCGTATACTTATGTATACATATAGTGCAGCGAGCAAATAACGAGACTCTCTGTCCGAAATACTTACCCCGCTGTGTACGATCTTACTCCCCGTATTCGAGAATACGTATTGCGATCTCTGTACGATACGTTCAATAGCTTCGTACGCGTCTGTACTGCAGACAGAATATGTACGTCAGGTACCCTGCACACTGTTCACGCTGTCGCACAGGGCGCTCGATCGTTACAATCCAATCATAAGCCCACCGCGGGCTCTAATTCTTTTGTTCCTACTTCGGGCACTTTTGGAACCCTGGTACACCCTCGGTAGGAAAAACAGCGTTTGCCACTCGTGTGCATCCGATCAGGGGGGTCCCAACACATTTGTGACGAAAACTACCGGTAACTTTCATTCACGGCTGTGGCGTCACCCATACACTACAGCGGAAAGTCACAGCCTCCCTCTCAGCGCTGGATCGATGACTTTTTCTCGTTCTCCGCCTGCTCGTCCGCTGGGAAATCAATCACAACCTCTACAACAGACTGGTTTCTTTTTTTTGTCACGTTTTTCATACTTTTCGGTCCCGTTTATAGACGAGAGAGAAGGGAAGGAGACTCGGACAGCTCGATTCGCCTCCACCACCACCGCGGGATAAAACTATGGCCCGATCGCGGCTATCGAAACCCCCGCGCAGCTACGTTGCAATAATCAACCTGTCCTCCCTGAGCCGAGCCTCGCGACCCCGGTGCAGTATACTCCACCCCCCACCCCCCTCTGGTGTTTAATAAAAGTAATGCACGCGCGGGGGGGGCTGTCGCGCGTCGGCGGGACCGGTGTATCCCCTCCCGCCCCTATGTACTTACCCTCCGACTGAGACGGATGGGCCGAGGGTGTGCGTGAAAAGCACAGCGCCCTCGGGACGGTCGTAAGGCGTCGCGTGCGCGGCGAGCGCGATTGGCGCGCGGAATTTCGTACACAGCCTCGGCCGGCAGCTGCTCTCGCGCGCTTACCTTCACGCGCCCGACCACGCGCTCTTTTTGTCCCCCCTCTCCCGCTCAACGCTCTGTACGCTATAATTGCCGATGATGCGTATGCGTCATGCGCGCGCGAGAGCTCTCTTCGGGCATGGGAGAACAAAAAGCTCGCTAGCTTTGAAGGAAGAAAAACAGGAGCCAACGTATGGTTGTCTGGTTTTTTTGCCCCTATATTTACTTTTAAACGACATTATCGGCACTTGGCTGCAGAGAGTTGGCGCGCCCGCTTTGATCATTAGAGCCACCGGCTACGACGCTAATGTAAGCAGAGTGGAGGTATTAATGAACTCGTCGACGGGAAAAATCTGCTCGAAAGCGCTCGTTCGGTCAAAGTAAACGAGGGCCTTTTTTTCGCGCGAAAGGTTTACTCGTCCGCCCCCCACCCCCACTCGCCCTTTATGTAATTTGGAGAGGAACTTTTCATTCTGCCCGGAACGGAGGGATGAGTTTCTGGTTTTCAGAGAAATACCAATTACATCCGGGGTATGAAAACAGGGCGGACGCTTTTAAGCTTCACTCGCGCTGCTATTTTTTTTGCACATTTTGTACGTCGATCGCGCAAAGCGGGGCCGTTGAAAACGTTTCATCCTCGACACACGCGCGATTGTAATACCTGCGTACCAACGGGTGTGTTCCTCGTTTGGCAAACTTCGCGTGCACGTTCACAAGGATGTATGAATCCGAGTAAATTAACCTTTCGAAATGTCGGTCGGGTATTGCGGGAAAAGATACGAATTGAATTTTCAGCGGTACGCTTGCATTGAAAAGTAAATACAATAGGGACCTTTTTTGAAGAATAACGAGTGAGTTTTGGTGGCTTTGTAATATTGAAACAGACGGAATTTTTTCTTCAGAACAAATCTGGATATTAACGTTTTCAAACGAGTCATAAAACAAATGCGCGCACCGAGCCGACTGCGTTTGGAACCGCAGGGTTTAAAACTTGCATGATTGATTTTTCGTGAAACCGGATTTCAAAAAGAAAGCTGCACGTCGGACGCGAAAAGGTCCCCCGTACGTTCGTGGGGGGCTCCATTCTTGTTAGCCACCGCTCGGGTGTAAATATAGCGCCCTATCAGATGGATGTGCGCGCGATAGGCGGCCGGAAGGAGCGCGATAGAGTAGGGGCGATAACATTTGCGCCTTTCACGGGCCGGTCGAACGGGTCGCCCGGACTGCGGCTCTTTTCTTTCTCCACTCGTTTTTCCCCGAGTCTTTCACACGTCCGAGATTCGTCTTTTCGGCGCCCCGGACAAATGGAGCCGCGCGATTAGGGCGTTTTTCGTGTAAGAGATAGGCATCGGGATTGGTGGCTGGAGGGGAGAGAAGGGGGCTGCGAGGTTAATGAGCGGCCGCGGCGAGCCGCGACGCTGGAAATGCGATTTTTTCACCGTTGATGGGCGGCGGAGGGGAGATAAGGTTCGCGTAAATTATGGCCGCGGGGGAAAATTGTGGTGATGATGGTGCTTAGCATTCATTGGGGGTTTTTTTTTTGTTTTTTTTTTTTTTTTTTTTTTTCTTTTTTTTGGTTTTTCT
>JAPYYV010025899.1:0-13176 GCA_030522625.1 Copidosoma aretas
TTTTTTTTTTTTTTTTAGTCTCGGACGGTATAAGTGTGGATATAGATCGGATCGAAATCATCCTGTTGGCCCGTGCCAAAGCGGGTACAAGCAATCGTGACGTATTGTCTAATTCTTCTCAATTTACTAATCATCCATACATTATTTAGACGAGGAAAACAAATAGCGCTTCGTAATGCGAATGGTGACCCGACTCAATTAAGCTATAGCAGTTTTATTCTCTAACTGTGCACCAGCTGCGATTCTAAGGAACGATAAATTCTACATAATATATATCATCCGCGAGAGAATAATCACCCTTTGCGTTTTGCAATAAAAAAGCATCATCAACGCAGTATAATTATTTATACACGTGACATCCCAGGGATAATATACGATGTATATATTTATGTTTTCGACAACTCGCGATTATGCGTGTTTGAGCATACGATCGAAAACGTTCGAAAACCAACGACCCACTCGCGTTGCGACTGTTAATGCGCAAACGATAACAGCCCGCCGCAATTTCTATTCCACGCGGCGAGCTATACGTTAGCCACTTTTTTTATCTAGCGCCGAGTGCCACCGAGTTCCGGTCGTCGATCCGAACGCGCGAGGAGGAACTGCTTAGAAAAGAAAAGTCGAATCGACTTACGCCCTCGTCCTGGTCGTTCAGTTGTTTGAGCGATTCCAGCTGCTCAGCGGTTTTGGGGACAATGCGGAAGACCCGGTAGTTTTTGTAGCTTGCCTTTTCGGCGGCTGCCAGGGCCAGCGTTGCCAGCAGCAAAACTATCAACTTCATGCTGTCGAAGAACTGTCAAATTGAAAAATATACGCTTGATGGTAGTTTTTTTTTACCTGATGCGTAAAAACTTGCCAAACTTTGTCAGCTCGATGACTGTTTTGTCCACTTTGAAATACAAAAAATACACACGGATAGCAATTAGTTTCGAATTCGCGCTTCTTTATTGAATTTGAACACCCATATTGCTTCCAATGATCGTTATAGGCTCGTTTGATGCTTGGAGGAAGTCACTCGGAAAAGCGCGCATAACGTCTTGCACAAAAAGAGCGCGGCTCGACAAACTTTCTCTCTCTCTCTCTCTTTTTTTTATCAGTAAAGCACACGCACACACTGATGGCATTCGTAGTGCACAACTGGCACAACAAGCTCTTAATCAAACGTGACACGCACCTAAGTATGCATAAATACGCGCTTTGCTCGCGATGATTGTATCCAGCATTTTCTGACGCGTTTAAGTATCAGCACAATTTTAGAAACAAACAAGTTATTACTTATCAAAAATACTTTCTCAATGGACACTTATCGACAGTAGTATGTATCGCCTGCACTAGAATGCAGTTTTATAATTTTTTTTTTTTTTTTTATATGTACCGTACAATGTTTTACAGTGTGCTCGATAACAAATAATGGAAAAAATCGACGCGTATTTTCTCTCCCTCGTTTCCTCCGTTTAACGCAATCAAAAAATCGACCGTACGGTATTTACGGGTGGCACGCCTACTCCGCCTTGCAAGGGATTCCAAACATTATTGTATAATAAATAAGTAATTGTAGCTTTACCCTTTCCAAATGACGAGAAACAGCGTTGTGAGTGGCGCTGATTCGAGCGACCCGTATTTATTTCAAGGCACCCCACCTTGGCGCGCTCCGTTTTTTCACGATCCAATTGTGTACAAATCGTTTGTGTTACTTACCGCGAGGACAATGGACTGTTAAAAATACATGGAATAAAAAGCAACGAACGGATTTCATGCACAACGTCATACCTGCATTCCTGGCGATTTCGTACTGCGCTGCCATGCCAATCAGAATATTTTCGATTGATGCGAGGATTGTATTCATCGTATCGGAAAGATCAATTTTCTATCGTAAAGTAGAGCGGAACTAAAAAAATGTCAGTCAAACGCCAAAATGTTGTCTTGGGGCTGAAATAATTAACTGAGACTCAATGAGTCGTCAAGGGTATTAGGTATTTAAAAACTATAAACTCACACGCATCGATCTAATCCTATGGTGTTTGGTCAATAAGTGATCCTTCCACACTGTCTTATTCAACTAAAAATCTCCTGGTCCACGTTTCCCGTTGGCACCTCTCTGGTTTCTGTACGGGGTTATAGCCCTCTAATTCACATACTTATATACCCTAGATATGTATATGCATATTACTATGTATATTATGCTGCTGTCAGTGTTAATACCTGTGGGGATTAGCGATAGCGTCGAGCGTTTATCATAGAGATATAAGAATTCTTGTTATGGCGTTTATTGTACTGCAGTTTCGAATATACACTCATATGTTATTTAATATACAACCACACCATTACCTAGAACTAGCCAACACGGCTTATATTATAGATATTCACGGCGAGGTGGCTCTTGACGTATGCCACGGAGCACACGTCGTGTATTTATTACCCAATTCAGATTTTTTCGTGTCTTTTAAACTATATGTACCTAATCTAACACACATAAGTATGTCATGTTCGTTAAACAGCTGTATTTCAGTAAGTGATGATTATTTTCTTTTTCAATTTATAATATATTAATGTTTTACAATTTAAGATACACATATTATAAATACGATCGTTAAGATGCTTTTTACCTCTACAATATATACATTATCTTCGAAGATTTAAGTAATCGTCCATGCGCTATTTGCTCGTGAAAGTTCTTCTATTGTGCAAACGCTTTTTTTTAAATCGGTTAAGTGAAATCAGTGCATTGGATAATAATATTTTTTTTTAATTTACGGCTACACAATTGGGGCTCTATGTATTTGTTTGCAAGATGTATAGTGTCAAGTCACAATCATCTTTTGACACACAAAAATATTATTATAACTTGACTTGTTGTTATTGACCTAAAAATTGATTGTTTCCCCTTATCATCCTTGCACTCGTGAGTTGAAAAAAATCATGCTGGTAGATTGCCCGTGAGCTTGTTAACGAAGATACAAAAATAAACAATTATGTCGAGATTGAGCTTCAGCTAATACTTCCATAGAATATGTCGAGAATATTTCTCGATTTAGATAAACCGAAATTTTCTCTAGAACGAAGATTTTAAGCGACGTTAATTAAACATGTTATGTTGTATGAAAATCAATGCAGGAAGGTGGCTGTTTTGTAATCAAAATTTATATTAGAGCAGAGTCAAATTGTATGTAACTGAAAAACTAGAGCTTCATGATGAACGATAATTTCTCGATATCGTCTTGAATTTCGAGACGAGACCTATTATATTTTCTGGACTCCATATCGATGCAAGTGTTGTCGAGAATATCATCATTATAGGTCTCGACGATATAGGTTTTTGTATTTTTGCATCACATATTTCAAGTTATTTACTGAAGGCTTAAAATAACATATTACTACAATAGTAACGAGTCATATGATAATTTCGAACACATCTTAGCAAAAATTGACTTTACATATTTCTTCATGTAATTGTGATTTTGCTCATGAATTAATACAGACCGTAGCTTTGAAGGACTAATGTTTTTGAAACAATCACGTCTATTTGTCATAACTAATGAACCTTTAGAAAACAAAAACTGAACAATTTAAACTATACATCTACACGTATGTGTAGAAATATATAAAAGCGTAACATTCTAAAGCGAAATGCGTGAGTCACATTTACTTCAATTCTTAGAAACCGATATTCTCGATATCGTCGATACAATACGATATTCTTATTGACGATATCGAGACGGTGATATTTCAAATGACGAAATTTTCGATGTCGACATCGATATTTTGTCTAAATATCGCATCGTCTCGATATCATGAAGCTCTACGAGAAAAACCAAATCAAATCTCGCGATCTGAAATTTGTTTTCCTCTTCTCGACCAAATGGTAATTTTAATCGATAATCCTTGCACCCCGATCATGAATACAAATAATAAAAGAGGTAATGGAAAAACATAACTGATAAAAGTATACGGATTATTCTACGAAAACCGGCATATTTCAACTACACTTGAAAGAGATTTTTAATTTCTTTAATATTTTTTTCGTATCGTCCGTGACTAAAATAAGTTAGAATTTCTTGGGCCCTGCTGTATCTGCTCTCAAAATAATTTTGCAATGGTAATATAATAAGTACACCGTTACGGGCTCTGACCAAAATCGTCGTAAAACTGATATTGCTGCTTACCAAAATTCAACTTTGCCTTGCACTCGTATCGTGTGTACTTATCTATTATCCACTATTGTATAATCTACCATTCAAATCGATTACTCAACACTACGTAAAAATAAACTACACTTTGCACCGTTACGGGCTCTAATTTTTTATTTTGGGGAGACTGACTTTACGTATTTGCAAGCATGTTGCACTGACAAATTATAATGGGGAAAAAAAAAAAAAAATTCTGCAACACACATAATCTCCGTAAAATATACAACACTCAACTGGAGTGCCTAAATTTTATTACATAAACTTGCGAGATCATTTTCTGCGAAAAAGTCATGGAAAACAATATTTTTGGTTTTCTTAAATGCATGGAAATGTTACTTACGTTTAAGTATGTCTTAAGATACTGTGGCGAGAAAAAAATGAAAAAGCCACCTTGCTTCCAGGGATCGTTAAAAGTGAAAATTTGTGTATGAGAAATGAGCCCGTAACACTAATTTAACCACTTTTTTTAATTTTAAGCTGAATCAATACTTTTTTCAGATAGGATTTATGTTGTAACTTTAACAGACAAACACTTTTCATTATTTAAAAAATGTTTTATAACATAAACTACATTCGACACTTTAATCGACTGGGACACTAAAAATCCTGATTTTCGTAGAATGACCCATTCATGTGTATATATAACGTGTAATGTTCAATTAACAACTAAATATGAAACCACGGGTAAGTTTTTATTTGATGATTAAAAATGTCGGTTATACATTATACAATAAGTATGGTTTTCGATTTTCCAGATTTTCACGCATCGACAACGCAAACCTTTAAGGAGGTTCGGGAGTAATAATAAAATGCAGAGATCACAATGATATTGATTTTTCTTGATAGTCATCTGGAACATGTAGATCTTATATGAATTTTTTCAATATTTTTATAGGTCATTTTAAAAAGAATGATACAAATGAAAATAGATTTGTTCGGGGTAGGACCTCGGAGTTGTTCGGAGGAGCTCCGAGGCCTCCAAAAATATATAGCTACACATTGAAATATATAACTGTATCGGTGGTTTTGAAAATGCAAAGATATAAAAAAAACCATACCTACGTATGAAGTATTGTTTCAAGATTCAGTGAATGAAATATTAAGTCATGTTATAGTGCATTTTAAACTATGACAACGCTAAATGTAAGCAACATATTGAGTTCGTTGGGTGCAAGAGGGGGTGCGCGGTAAAGGGGGCCAAGCTCCCCGTTCCTCGCCTCGCTGAATGATACTCCCGAACCTCCAGTACTCTATTGAAAAAAACCATATCGAAAAACCATGCCCGAAAACCATATGGGAAACCGCATGAAAACATTGGTTTTGCTACTCCGTTTTCATGTGGTTTTTGTCTCAAATCACCATATGGTTTTCTGAAAACAAAACCATGTGGTTTTTCAAAAACCATGTAGTTTTGTCACATTTTAATTCTATATTTTTTGTTCGTAATTACTAGCTATTACTATTTTTCAGTTTTTATGACTAAATACTGATGATTCAAGTTTCACATAGTTTTAACAAAACCACGTGGTTTTTTTGTCAGAAAACCACATGGTGATTTGAGACAAAAAAAACCACATAAAAACGGAGTAGCAAAACCACATGTTTTCATGCGGTTTCCCATATGGATTTCGGACATGGTTTTTCGATATGGTTTTTTTCAACAGAGTAGTCTTTAATTTTTTGCAAAACTCTTGAACTTTGAGAAAAAATACATTTTCAAAAAATCGTCAAATAATGCTGATGAAACTAATAAAAAGAAGCAGAATATATAAGTTTCGAATGTAGAAAAAACGAATTTTTGGGCTTGGCCAAAAAATTGTTTTTAACAATTTTAATGATTCTAGAAGCAATCATCATAAAACATGAAATTTATTCATACCTCCCGAAATAAAATCTATAACCGATCCTTTGAATTTAAAAAAAAAACCATGAAATCACTTGTGTTTCTTTATGCCTGATTACCTTTTGTGTTTTTTATTTTACTGTTTTTTTCTATTCTAAATTTCAATTAACATTCGTACAATGTACTACTTCACTTAGAAGAATTTTATTCTTTCAACTATTTAACTATTACATAAACGAATTTAATCATAAATTTTAATTTAAAATAATTATAAATAATTTATTATTTTCTACTTTTCTTCTAGTTTTACTCATTATCCGCGTCAGCGTCACCCTATCTGTATCTGTATATTTTTAAGATCATATATTTTCGTATACATGCATGTTACACTTAATTGTTATATAATGATTAGTATCGGGGTCTACTCCCCCGTTCTATCAAACAAATAAATGATTGCATACCATGGTAACTAAGTGCTCATCAGCTCTTTCGATCGCTTCTTGAGCGTCTCCATTATTTATGGATTTAAAAAAATTATACATCAATACTTTTTAACAATTTTATTTTTTTATGACATACATGACATATTTTCACAGGACTTTTTTCCAAGGTGAAAGTGCAAGGTATTTCTTTAGTAGTTGACGATTTTAGGATTTACAAGACGAAAATACACTAAGGTTTTCAATTTTGGAAGATTTGTACATATATGTGTGTTTATTACCACAAACTGCTGCGGCTGCATGCAGGTCAACGCCACCGCTTCATGATTATATATAGTAACTGCCGCGTGATGGCTCAGTAGGTAGAGTGTCTGCCTGCTGATCTTGATGGCCGGGTTCGATTCCCACTCTGGGCAAAGATTTTTTCAAAAAATGAATGGAAATCGTTCTTGTACCTAACCCACTGTTCCCTACCTACCGATAAAAACCGATTAATAAAACCGTGATATATACACCGTATGGCGTAATACAACAATGGTTGTCAAAACGCCATGTCTGAGCCCCTTAGGGGGCGATGATGAAAATAAAAAAAAAAAAAAAGATTATATATAGTATCATTGTCTCTGTCATTGTCACATACGTAAGTATTACCATTACGTGTCACTGGTAACCAGTAACCAACTAACCACACTGTTGTTGCAGTCGGCTTTGTGGATCGATTGTAGTACTAATACTTAGTACCCTACTTCATAAAACAAAAAAATACGTGGGTATGGTACGAGAAGTGGGTGTTGGGTGTGGGTGATGTTGCCAGACAAGCCCATCTTGGTGCCCACATCATGGAGGTAGGTTATACCTGACATTTGTATGGAACACAGCCAATTGTAGGCTCTATAACAGTTGCTCCAAAAAAGGTATGTAGTGAGCTGTAACGTTTATTGATTCCAGTTTTTATCAATATGGTTAAACGATCGATACATTTATTTTTCTAAGTGACAGTGTCAGTATCAAGCATTTAATTAAAAGGGAACCTATATTTTTTAAGCGTGACCTAATTTAGAGCTAGACATCAAGTAAATTATACTGACTACAATGTATACACATACCTACCTAGTACACTCCTATTTCTTAGCTCTATATTTAGATGATTTTCAAGCCTGTCTGTTGTAGGTACTCCTCTGCTGCTGTAAATATTAAATTGATTCGAGACTGTCAAAGAGCTGTGAGGTTGTTTTTGCTTGTCATACTGTTTTGATAGTGGTCGTTTTTGAAAGCGAATAAGTGATACCGATAGAGAGGGAAACATGGAAGATATTTTTCAATGGTGCCGTGAGGGCAACGGCATGCAGATCCGCGTTTGGCTTGACGACACTGAGCATGACATGAATCAAGGGTTAGTATGGATAGATTACAATGAGCTGCATGGTTTTATTGTTATCCTTTACTCTATCCCTCCAATGATTCCCTTTTGTTTACATTCAAATACTAAATGGTTGTCTGTTGGCTATTTTTAGAGATGATCATGGGTTCAGTCCTCTGCACTGGTGTTGCAAAGAAGGCCATACAAAGCTGACTGAGTTGCTTGTTAACCGAGGTGCTCGGGTCAATGCCACCAACAGGGGTGATGATACTCCTTTGCATTTGGCTGCAGCCCATGGCCATAAAGATATTGTGCAACTGGTAAACAAATTTAATTAATGTATTTTACATTAAGGCTCAAATTGTTTTATAAACTTGCTTGGTCGCTTTTACAGTTGCTGAGAAATAAAGCTGATGTCAATGTCACCAATGAACACGGCAACACAGCTCTCCATTATGCCTGCTTCTGGGGTTATCAAGATGTTGCAGAAGAATTGGTTGCTGCTGGAGCCTTGGTATCGATTGCCAATAAAGACAGTGACACACCATTGGATAAAGCTAGAGGACCACTTGCCAAAAGATTACATGGTTGCTTGACGATCTTTGTACTAATAAAAAATTTAGGCAAATCAAAAAGTTTGATAAAGCATGTTTTCTGTTTTTAGATCTTGCCGTGGAGTTTGGACAAGACTTGAAAAAAATTCAATTTAAAGACCAAAGCTGGCTAGGTCTAAAAACAAGGAGTCGTAAGATTTTTTTTATTCCATACAATATTTTAACTTAAACAGAAAATTTTATTTTTTTATATCATTAAATAGGTGATGCCACGTTATCGAGACACAAGGGAATAAATATGTCGGATCTATCTCTACATACACAGCTAGCTGTTTCTCCAAGTGGGGAAACGTGGAGAGGTCGTTGGCAAAACAATGACATTGTGGTGAAGATTTTAAGCGTTCGTGAATGCTCTGCACGAGTATCCCGTGATTTCAACGAGGAGTTTCCAAAACTTCGAATATTTTCCCATCCAAACATTCTCCCAGTCTTGGGATGCGTCAATCAGCCACCGAGGCTCGCTGTTGTTTCTCAGTACATGGCGAGAGGCAGTCTTCATCGTCTGTTACACGGTGGCACGGGAGTTGTTGTGGATACTGCACGTGCTTTACGCTTAGCACTCGACGTTGCGAGAGCTATGGCATTCTTACATGGGCTCGAGAGACAAAATCGGTGCAGATTCCATTTGAACAGTAAACACGTTATGGTTAGTCAAATAGTGTGAGAAAATAATTATCGTAAACGTATTAATGTGGATGAATTATTTATGAAACACAGATCGATGAAGATTTGACGGCTCGTGTGAATATGGCCGATTCAAAGTTTTCATTTCAAGAAGTGGGGCGTATATATGAACCAGCTTGGATGTCTCCAGAGGCTCTTAGCAAAAAAGCATCTGATATTAATTTAGAAGCGAGTGACATGTGGAGCTATGCTGTTTTGTTGTGGGAATTAGCTACTCGAGAAGTACCATTTGCCGACTTATCTCCGATGGAATGTGGAATGAAGGTATGTCCAATAAAATCTCATTTTTCAAACATTCCAAAACAAATATAAAAGATCAATTTGTTTCGTGTCTATAGATCGCTCTTGAAGGTCTTCGAGTCAGTATTCCACCTGGGATTTCACCACATCTTGCAAAACTCATTAGAATCTGTATGAATGAAGATCCTGGCAAACGACCCTCTTTCAGTATGGTTGTACCAATTTTAGATAAAATGAAACGTTAAAACATCGTCCTCTGTCATAAGATGTATTCAATTTTATTTTGCGTAAAGCCATAACTGTGGAAAAAATCTTTTATAATTCCTTGAATAGTATTTATAGGACTTTTTGTAACAATTTAGTCAACAAAGTGCCTCCACATAACTTTTAGTGATGCTTTTGTAAGTTTTTAATCTATAATAGTCTCTAATGTATATTACTAAAAATATTTTTACATGGTCTTAACATTTTTGGCCAAAGCATCTCGTAAAATATGTACACAAGACAAATAAATTGAATTCTTTGCAACTGTGATCATAAATATCAAGATACACTTAACAGTATTGAAATTTTTAAGTGGAAACAAAAGGGTTAATGTACTTTTTAGACATAACAGTAGTCTGCCAAGTAAGACTGTAGATTCATATGAAACATCCCACAAATGTAAGATTTCAGTATGCAAGAATAATTTATTGTTTTTCCAGCTGACTCGTCTGAAATCCATGTATTTAAATGTTGCTTTTTATAAAAAGAATTTGTAAATTATATATATATGTATATATATACATCCGTCTATTACATATATACACTATTTATACAAAAATTTTACTTATACATATTAAACATGTTAATTCCATAACATATAATTATAAATATTTATTTACTGTCCAAGACTGATAACGCATATTAAAAGCTAAAGTAGAGAAAATGCCGATGACGTATACACTGGCCAATTTTGCCGAAAAGATGTCGACATGACATATTGCAATGCTCAAAGAGTAGTTGTTTGAAAACCAAACGGCATAATATGTATTATAATGACCAGAATAAATCGATAATCTTAAATGAGTCGCTGTTAGTGCTTAAAGTATAGCTAATAAGTACTAAGTAGTGGCTAATTTTGCATGTGCACTCTTCTATAGAAATTCTCAGTCATATAATATATGCTATCGAGTATATGTTTGATCTCTACTTGATCGCCGCGCCGTTACCACCGAGGTGACCGAGGACCGAGGCCGAGGCGCGCAGCGGTCTCCTCTGGGCTTTCGAAGCTATACAAAAATACATGGAAATATAAACATCTTTTACGTAGAAAAAAACATTTCTATTCACAAGTGACTTTTCTATAGGCACCACTCGATTCCTCCACAGGATTGCTATTTAGTATGTTTTCGCCAGAGCCAAAAAAGTAGCCACCCTACATCAGTATACGCTGCACTGTGTACTTATACAAATACGTACATAATCTTATAGTTTCGAGAGACAAAATAACAACAATGTAGTTTCGTTAAGATTTGAAAAAAAAAAATGTCAGTTCACTTCCTACCGAGTGATAATTGAGGAACAAGACTCTGTTTTTGGATGAAAATAAACATGTTACTTAAAAACAGCTTTTAATTCAGTATATTTCAGGATGAACAAGAGAAAATACAACTTGGAAATCGTTTTTGTAGCCAAATACATTTTTTTTTTTTTTTTTTTTTTTTTTTATGCATACACTATAGAAGGAAAGATATTCGTGCCCCGCGAAGTTTAAATTCACTAATTAAAGGGGGTTATGTAGGACGACCAGCCAATTAAAAAATAGCATTCAAATTTCGCGGGGCATGAATATCTTTCCGTCTAATGTATGTACATGCATATTTTGCACAAAAATGATAAATGGTGATCCCTCGTGCAGATAAAAGTTGTAATGTATAAGTATAAGAAACATGAAAAATATGAGGTGGAGAATTGTATAGAATATGTACTTTAATGTATTGAGCTTACGGCTATAAGCTATTGGCCTACGTGACTAAACTGGCGTATTAATGGAGAGTTGCAACCATGGAGAAAATTTAATTCGGATTTTCGGAGTTCAGTTCGGAAGATGAACTGAAAGATAGGAGTGGGAAGATCGAACAAAGATCATTGAAAATTTGATCTCTCATGTCTACTTGTATCTCTTTGAATTTTGACGGCTATGAGGGCAAATATTGTGTTTGTGAAGAAAAGTTTGGCAAAATTCTACAAGCACATGCGAGGGAGGATCGCAATATTTAGTAAATTAAAAAAAGTTGAACGGCGCGTTCGAAAATTAAGTACCGTTCGTTCTAAAACCACAAAGCAATTTTATTGGATTATAGAACAAGAATGTGCTGTATCCATAATGAATAAAAATTTCTCTACAGTTTTGGAACGAACCATAATTTCCAAACGCGCCCGAAGTGTTCCAAAACTATTTTATTTTATTTTACACTCCCTACAACAGCTTTTCATTAAATTTTATAAACTGTGCTAGTCCTTGTTATTAAGTATATCAGAAAAAATTAATTTGTATATACACATACAGATGTAATATATCAGTGTGAACGTGAAGTTTATCAAGGAGCGTAATGTGATGTAAGAGGTGTGTCGAAACTTGCAAGGTGCCTATGATGAATCACAAAGTTAGTATTAGGTTATTATTATTATTATTATTATTATTATTATTATTATTATTATTATTATGTGGTAGTGTATGACGCTCATGTGTTCCTGATAGATTGTAAGTATTTTCAACTTTTTCAGGCAGTTCCAATCTCACCATTTGACCAAATGCTGAGGCTTTCTGAAGGAAGCACCGTTAGGTTGTGGAGTACGGGTTCTTGGTTGCTGGTTAGTCTAGGGAGCCTCCCTCAATGAGGGAGGCTCATTCTCTGGTCGAACCAAAGTTGGTACATGGGGATGGCGACGACGACTTTTCACCGCTAAGAGGGTACCAGGGAGGAGAGACTCCAGCCAATCAGAGCGCACAAAATATCGATACCTACAGGTATACATCAATGAAAACTGGAGGCTTTCCTCCCTGGCGCCGTCTGAGGTCTGAGCTGAGCTTGCTAGGTCGCCATCCCCATAGATATGTGGGGACTCTGCATTACCGCACCTATGTCGCGTCTCGCTGACCGTCCGCTAGGCATCTAAAGCCTCTATTTCTGACTAACCCGCAAGTGGCAAAACTTTCCTTTGGTTAATATACAAGGACGTTTAATTTCAGCTCGAGTATCCGGGTATCCCCTCCGGTGTCTAAGGCAGGAGCTGTTAGGTATGCTTTACTGATGAGTCCACTAACAGCTCCGGGACGAAACATAAACATACTTTTCTCTCTACATAGGCAAGTGCATACTGTAAATGTAAACTGTTCGAAATTTCGCTTAGATGAGATGTATAGGCTGTACCGCTGTATACATTTTGAATACTTATAAGGCGATGAGTAAGAGGATGCGAGGGAGTGAAATTCTGTGTATTCCACAGTGGAAAAGAGAAAGTTCATAGCGCATGGCATATACGGCCATTGAAGTCGGGCTTGTCCGCTGGGGTGCGAGTGCGTAAGTGGTTCTGGACAAACCAATTTTCTCTTAAATACACCGTAAGACATTTTTAAGATGAAATTTGGAT
Source organism: Copidosoma aretas (assembly GCA_030522625.1). Taxonomy (NCBI): domain Eukaryota; kingdom Metazoa; phylum Arthropoda; class Insecta; order Hymenoptera; family Encyrtidae; genus Copidosoma; species Copidosoma aretas. The sequence goes on from JAPYYV010025899.1 coordinate 13,005, forward strand.
GGCGTAACGTCGGAGAAACAGTTACGCGCTCGCACTGGATGGTATCATGTAACCAGTGTTGGGGGCAGGATAATTTGTCCACCCTCAAAAATCGCTAACTTGTGAATGCCGACATGTTTTCATGAAAATAGTTACCGTAGAGTGCAGTGCTCCCAAAAGCGGTACCCAGTGG
>JAPYYV010025902.1:0-11256 GCA_030522625.1 Copidosoma aretas
GGAGCGGTCGTAGGAAGGGGGGAAAAAAAAAAGATATATTATCCGCGCACAATGGGAGAGAGAGAGAGAGAGACTTGACCCGTTAAAAAGCCTCGGAATCCCCGCTCCTCCGGATGACGTTGTTACATCGCGGGGACCGAAACAGCCCCGACGGGAGCGAGACGCGGAAGGGGCTGCGCGACTGCGCGACGTTATAATTCCGGCATCTTCCGAAAGCTCCTTTCCGCCCGAGTCGTAGAGCGGGTAAGATACGGGGGGTGCACAGGCATCCCAAACGCTCGCGGGAGGTATGTTAATTAACAGTATAAGCTTTTGCGAAACACGAGAGGAGGGGCTCGGGACGCGTCGCCCCCCAGCCTCGCGAAAGAACGCCTTTACACAACAACTAATTAGCGGGAGATCCCTGGCGTTCGGGCTATTCGCGTTCTCCTCCTTCTCCTCCGCTCGCAGTCACATTACGACCTTTTGGCTCTTTGATTTTGGTTCGTTGATATAATTCTAGCATCCGGCGGTGGCGATACGCGGCGCTGTTCCTTCGTCGCTCGAGTACAAATGCTCCCGTTTTTACATCGCGAACCAGATCGTCTCGATTCAAAAGCAACCCCCGCGTATACGTTCGGGACGCGAGAATCACCTCGCGAGAATAAGTGGCGAAATCAGGTCGCGCGCGCCATCCTCCCCCGCACTGCATACGAGTCCCCCGAGCCCGCGGAACGATTACAACGAATAATTCCGTTTATGGGCCGTATACCGAGAGTATACAGCCACGCCGTGTGGGGAAAACTCGGGAGAGGCCGTATTATGCGCGACGTTGCGGCGATAAAAGCGATTCGTAAAAACCGAGTAATGGCTCGGAGAGGGGGGGGGGGGGGGGGCAGTTTCCGCCCCCGGGCCGGGGCCCGAAAGGGGCCGGCCCCCGCGGGAGGGGGGAAAGGGGGGGGCGGGGGCCCCCGCGGGCAGAATCGGTCGATTTGAACTTGAATCGATCGCTGTTTGAACAATCGCGCGTGAGGTGCGATCGTTAATTACCGCGAAATATTTTTTATTTCATTCGTTGACAAAGTTTATTTATAATAGTAAATCGGTTGGTGAATGATTTTAAAATCACCCATCCGATTAAAAAAAAAGCCACCCGACTGCTCAAACGAATAATTTTATCACGCTATTGTCGAACCAGTAAAACATCCCATTGATTATTCGTTAAATTGACCAAAAAAACTCGGACGAAACCTTGCTTATAATCATTTCTCCGGTAATATTGTAAGACCCTCGGTGAAACGAGCGTTGCCTAATAGGGAAGGGCGAAGGGAGTTAAGGAGGACATAATAAATGTACGGGTAAAAAAAAATGAGCGGGAAGGGCCTCTTCAGCCTCTCGATATCGGCGAATAATACAATTAGCCGGGTCAGGTGCGGGGATAAAAATTAATCGAGGCAATAAAAGGTTATCTCGCGCAGACCAGGGGGAGACTCGCACATTGCGGCTTCGGCGAGGGTAAGGATCTTTGTGATTAAAAAATAAAAATGATAAATCCGCCACCTACATTTACTCGTTTCTCACTTGTTTCTTTCGATCCTAGGGGCCATTCTTTAATTACGTAAGGGTTCAAAGGGGGGGGGGTGAGAAATCTCTACATGCCCTCACGTCGATAGGGGGGGGGGGGGGCTAAGAGTACTTCTTACGTAATATTCTGAGTGCATTCCGAAACTCGCGTGTACGTCAAAATTATCACTTACTTGCAGCTCAAATTTGACGTAATACATTCTGAGAAACGTTATCGAGCTTGACGCGCGCGCGAGTTTCGGAATGCTCCAACAATTATGTGTCAAAATTTACCTGGCAATGCGCTTTTAACGCAGTTTCCATTTGTCTGATATATATTGCATATTTCAACTATTAAGGATAAAATAGAAAATATGGGATTTTTTCCCACTTTTTACTGATTGGCTCTGCAATTATTCGGGACAGTTAGTTGTTTTTATAGACAAATTAAATGTTAATGTTTTTCTTCACTTCCTCGAGAAAATACGCTCTTATGTGATTTATCACTTTTTGAAGTGCACTTCGCAATGTACAATGATGCCGTATGAAAGCAAGTTATGGTTTTAGGTAAAACATCTATTTTGTACATTGTGTTTTAATAAAACATTTTATTTACTTTTATTATTTCAAAACATTTCATTATTTATAGTATTGTTAAAAAAATCCTAATTTTTTTACAGATTTCAAAACTTATAAGTGAATTTGTCAGTCAATTCTTTACGTCTAAACCTGACCTTGATTACTTTTTATTAATAATTATTCATTTGTAATTATAATTACTTCTTATTGTAGTCACTCAATTGTGTTATTTTATTATTGTACCGTCAACTGTACCGATTTTTTTAGTCTTTGACTCAATAATTTTTTTAGGATTGCTTCATATCTAGTAGCTCGTTATGAAATGCAAATAAGGTATTCCTCGTTGATAATTAATAAATAATATGATGTCTCGCTTTGAAATTGTTTGAATATTATTTTTAAGTATTATTTGCATTTTCCAAGGACTAATTAGTTAAATAACAATAAACATTATTGATTGATATCAACTTATAATGTATTTTATTTTAATAAGACGTTTTCCAGTTGCATTTAAATATTTGTCGTTCTCTAGAAAATTTTCATTCAATATCTTACGTAAGATGGGGGAGGGTCTACGAAATCTTATGTGGGGTGGGGGGGGGGGGGGAGAAATGACAGAAATCATCCTTACGTAATTAAAGAATGGCCCCCTACACGTTTCCATTGAGATTATCACGGAACTGGCATGCGCGGAGCAGAAAATGTTGTACAGAGAATTGAAAACAATGTAACTGTACGTCCGTCCGAAAGAGTAAATAGCCAGCCCATTGCCCCCCCGTTCGCAGTTCCACGATCATTTGGTCTCTCGCGGGCAAGAACAGGGGAATCCAGTTTTTCGTCTCGGACGATCCGGAAGCTCGAGCCGGAGAGAAGATCCCTGGAACGGGGCCAGCGTAATCGAGCGTATATTATTAACATGTAATTGAATATCGCGAGCTCCTCTCTCTCTATTTCTTGCGAGCGCACGTACCTTCGTATACATACATATATATATATATATACAGAGTCTACACTCCCTCCCCCCCCCCATACCCCGTCCCCGCGCATACCCTCGCAGTATAGAGGAGAGATAGTCACTCGGGCGCGCTATTGTGCAAAGTCGCGTGCGCGCAGCAAGTTAATTAAGAGCTTCTAATGAAGCAGCCGGCGCCGCAAATGACGGGGGAGAGACCCAACTATACTCGCTCTCTCTCTCCGCTTTCTTCTCTGATTTAGCTTTTCCTCCACCTTCTCTCCGCTTGCCTTTACTTCCACGCTTACTTCTGCCTGCTTCGTGTTCTCTCTTTTCTCCGCTCTGTTCCCCGATGTACAGTTGTTTTTGTTTCGATTGCAGTTCATTGTGTACACGGCTTTTCCTGTTTTTCCTATTGATGTACCAAAGACTTTTAAATCGATCGTTTGAATTCTCAGTCATCAAACTGATACCTCGAGAATTAAAAACTCGGTTGAATCAGGAGTTCCTCGGAACATTACGCATCAGCTTGATGGCTGTACGAGAGTCGAGACAAGACAATATTCGTTACAATATCGTCTTGCTCTCGAAAAATTTTGTAAAACCCATTATCGTCTTGGTCTTGGCATCTCCATCTTGTATTGTCTTGATCGTGTCTTGAACTCTTGGTTTGAATTTTCATTTGAAAATTTGAGCCAAAATTTTTTTAATCGTCATTCCAAGATAAATTCATTAAAATGTCTTTACCTGTAAATTTTAACTATGAACGTATTAAAAATCTCTGAAAACAAAGAATTTACAACAAAAAAAATAAAAATTTTGCCCTTACTTTAATTTTTATTTATTATAATCGTATATTAAATTGAATTTGAATTGATATTGTTTGGACCTGATCATTCAAAATTTAACTGTCTGAAATACTAGACTAAATCAAACGATACATGCACACAAGACAAGATAGATATGAAAACTAAAATCTTGGGACAGATTATTATAAATTGACCTGCCTACAATTGAATACAGATTAATTTTTTTATTTATTGAATTAGGTTTAAAAATATTGATAAATTTCGCGTTCGAGTTGCGTGCCATGATAGTTGATGGGGCAGCGATACGCATACGCCTCACACGCAAAATAGTTGTATCTCGTACACAAAGTTTGTGTATAAAATAGAGTACAAGGCTAAATAGTACAAGATAAGTGTACCCTTAAAACGAAATTCTTGTAAAATATAACTTGCACAAAACGTGCGTAGTCTGTTCAATTATAAACAGTAAAATTCTAAGCGGTCATTACCGTCATTCCCCCAATCTTAAAGGTATTTTGAATTATCAATAGGGTGACTATAGTGTACGATGGATTTTTGTATGCATATCTACCAAACTAAATTTCGTCGAAAAATTCCTATTTCGGCCTTCAGAATTGCCAAAAAAGTACCATTACGGTAATGACAGGTCTGTAATGCTTTTTTGAAGTTTTTTAAAACGCTGGATCTATTTGCACCAAATCCACGTAAATACGTGGATACTATACAGTACAGAAAACACCTTGATGAGCGCGTGGACAGTATTATTGTTATTGACGTTGATTTAACGGATGATTTACGTGGATATAATAGTCCCTATATCTACGTTTACGTGTATATTAAGACCTTGTATCCACGTATTTACGTATATTTGGTGCGAATAGACACTACGTTTTTAAAAATCCCATGAAAATTAACATGTGTTTTCCTAAAATGACTATGGATCAGGGTTCAAAATCTTCGGCTAGTTTGGACCTCATACATGACATAGAAAAAATAATTGAAGCATCCTACACACTAAATTTTCAAAATCCTATTTCACATACCAAAATAGCCCACTTTTGACACATGCACATAACATTATGTAGTCAATTTACTGACTTTACTATGTATACATTATTATTGTGTTACTTGTATTAATTATTGTATTAATAATTGTATTATGTACGTATAAGTTATTAAAAACTACTCTATTTAAGTTTCAAGTGTAATATAAGTTTACTCACGTAACATAATCTCCATCTTTCTTACTCCGTTGTTGATCGCTTGCTGCTCTGTATGAAATACGTGTTCTCTCGACGAATGACTACGTTTTCCGTGAAATGACTAACTATACGGACACGTTTTTTAAAAATACTCTGTTTAACTTTCGTGTGTAAGATAAGTCTACTCAAAAAACATAATCTCCTTCTTTCCAAGTCTGTTGTTGATCGCTCCCTGCAAAGTATAATACTTCTTCACTCGACGAATGACTAGATCACACTGAGCTTAGTCAACTGAGTGAGTCAGTGGTCTGTGACCTAGCTGAGGTGCGCACTGTATACTGCGTGATGAGCTGCGCAGCACACCTGATAATTCGTAACCAGTGTGAATTAGTCATTCGTCGAGTAAACACGTATGATATTATAAGCAGTGAGCAATCAACAACGGAGTAACAAGTAAGGAGATTACGAGGGAGATTATGTTTCGTAAGTAGACTTATCTTGCACTTGAAACTTAGAGTAGTTTTTAATAACGTATACGTAGATCATGTAATAAAATGACAAGTAATATAATAATAATAATGTCTTCATATTCAATTATTTGGGAAGAGTACGATTTCCCGGGCGCCGCGTACAACACGCACTACACGTGTTATTCCATGGCGCCCGGGATATCGTACTCGTGCCAATTATTTTATCATATAATATTCACATAAATATACACACTTAAAATTGTTGTGTAGTTTGCTATTTTACACTTATTATTTGTAAAAATTACACAAAATGTGTACTCTCGTACACAAAATAGTTGCTAAATAACACAAGATTTGTGTACTCTTGATATGAAATTCGTGTAAAATATAATTTACACAAAACGTGTGTAGTCTGTAACAGAAGTTTCCTGTTTACAATTGAACAGATTTTGAATGGTGTACTTTTACTACTACACAGGACTTTTTTAAAATGAAATTTAATATGAAGCCATGAAGGCAATACTTATTTCTAGCATTGTTTATGTGTGACATCTGTAAAGGTAAGTTACTTATCAGAAATATGTATTATAAGTGAACGTATATTGACTTGCATATGATGCAAAATTAAAAAAATGTTATACGTACAAATTGCATAAACACTTAATCTATCTGTTCATTTATCGTTTATGCGAGATATAATCTAAATAAATTAAATCTATCAATTTAGTAAAATAATTTCTGAAACACTCATTTGCCATACTTGTATTTTATTTAAAAATCGGATTTTTTTTTTTTTAATGCATCATTTTTTTTGTAGTACAAAGATGGACAAGAATATTGTCAAGATCGATATTCTTGAGGTCACACTCTTGGTATTGTCTTGAAATTCTAAAATGAATCTTGTCTCGACTCTTGTCTTGAAAAACAAGACAAGACAATATAAAGATTACTCTTTTCATCTCGTGCAGCCCTAGCTGTGATTACAATTTCTCGATGTCGATAAGTCGTGTCCTATGAATGCAACAAGGTTGTCTTTTTTTTTTTCTAAAATCCAGTTGCTCAGAACGCCACTCGCCGCTCGAAGCTTCACTTCCATCGGTATTATTCAAAGTCCATACAATTTTTCCGGCTCCTCTTTATAACGCCCTCCAGCTCGACGACGATGATGTAGGGGGACAGCGAAGTTTCGCAGGTGTACGTGTATAATTGTGCACGTTTCGCGTACGCGAGATCGCCGCACGCGTCATTTCGCCGAAAGCGCGCGAAACAGTGCGCACGTCTGGACGCTTATAATACACACAGCTGCAGTTCGCTGCAAAGTGCGACATATGCTCGGACACGAGCGCGCGGGGGAGGGCTGCCGCTGTGTGACACCATTATATATTGGTTGGCTGGCGAGATATGTATGCTGGGTAGGCAGGCAGGGTGTGCGCGCGCGCGAGGACGACACCGCGCGGTTTTCCGGCGGCGCGGTTAACCGCACTCGTTAACCGCTCCGTAACGCGTTGGCTGGCGGAGCTGCTGCTATATGTATATGCAATGCTCTACCTGTGGTACAGATACATTTGCATGGCACTGCCAGCGGAGCGCGAATCGCGCGCACGCCTGTATTGAGCTATGTGTGTCTTTTCCCTGGTTTGAAGTTTCGGGCACTCGCATCGGGTAGTTTCGTGGAAAAAGTTATTCTTTTACGATAACTATAAACCTGTACATACCATTATCACTGTACGGAACGCAAAAAAGAAACAAATAATAAATTTCGAGGGTTGAAAGTGATGGCCCTTGTTTTTTTTTATCTTTTTACGAACAATATGCATTTAGAATACACTGATAATGTTTCGGTCGATTTGATACGCAAATTTTGTGCTAAATATCTCGTAACAATAGTACAAGTTGGGTGTCTTTACTGAAAATGAAATATCGAGGTATACTTGGATCATGAAATAAATCATGGTACTGTCAATAATTATCCACAAACTCTGCTCATTCTGTTTTTGCGTTATTTTACGAATGAACGTCTACAGTTACATATTTGGGGAACAAAACTTAAACTACCTTTCATAAAACCACTTGATTCAAGCACCTCGATTTCCCGTCCATATAATTATCATTCAATGCTCTGTTATTCCATGCGATCTTTTTTCCTCGCTCCTTCGGATGCAAGAGTCGATAAATGGTAATAATTTCAATCCTACCCTTATCATCACCAAGTATGTATACACCTACTCCAAAGTCAACCCTCTGCGTCCCTCCGAAATAGCAGCCTCCGTGTCAACAATCTCCCCAAGCCCCCCACCCCCCCCCCTACCGCCCCGAAAGAAAAAGAAAGCAGGGAAGCCCGTCAACAATTAGTCGTCCCGATAAATCACACAAGTTCCCAAATAGCCCGCTAAAACTTTGCCCGGGCGAGAAGGAGAAAAAAAGTACCACCCCCTCAGCCACCGCGTCAACGAACTCGATCCACGCGAGCCACACATGTGCCCGAAACGGACGACGCACGGCGCGGCGCCGAAGAAAGGGGCGGGGACGAAGAAAAAAAGGCAACGCGCGAACACGCGAATATTTCACCATCGACATTGAAAAGTTTGTCGAGCACAATAGAGCAGCTGGGTGACACGCCGCCCGAACAGCGCTATAACTTAACGCTCGGCTTCTCGGGAGAGCTCAGGCCGAGATAAGCCTGCGTGTGCCCCGAAAGAAAGAAGCGAAGAGGGAAGAAAGGGAGGGCCCTCGATCCCACATAGGTACTTCCCCCCCTCATTTTCGAGCTCCCCTCTCGGCCCGGCACATCATTTTTCCGTCGTTACGCGAGCGACCCCCCCCCCCCCCCCCCCCCCCCCCCCCCCCCCCCCCCCCCCCCCCCCCCCCCCCCCCCCCCCTCCCCCCCCCCCCCCCCCCCCCCCCCCCCCCCCCCTCTCTCCCTCTCTGTCTTCGTACGGTATCGATAAACGCTTAGCCGAGCACGAAAAATATACACCGCGAGTCGCTCCCCGATCGGAGGAATTTGCATCCTTCTTTTTCCCCCTCCTCCCGAGTTTCCCATTCAACCGTACCGTGGGAGTACCGGCAGCCGGTGTGCACGCGCCGTCAATCGCGTCGAGAGCCGGGCTGCACGTGCCTGTATCATACCCGACTAATGCACCCAGCGCCCCCCCCCCCCCCCCCCCCCCCCCCCCAGCTGCAATTAGGGGTATTAATCAGCAGCCACTTCGGGCCCGAGAGCACCAGCCGCGCTGCGGTGTGGGTGCGTGTACGGGTTCCCTCCCCCCGCGTTCTCGGCCACGCGGGTTCGCGCAGTAGTGCGGGCGCGTTTTGTCGCGATCGAGTACCGATCGGCGTGCGGATCCAAGATATCGCGTTCCGTTTCATTTTTGAATCGCGCGCGTGAATGGTCCCTTGTGCCTGCGATGGACGAATTAACGGGCCGTTCGGTGCCGACGGATCGATGGCGCTCGAAGCGAAGCGAATTTCGGAGCTGTCCGAGCTCGATCCCGCGCTTGGCTGTTGGACGTTTTCAACACAAGCCGATGGCTCCCCGTTATCTGCTCGTTTTTAATGGAGGGCAAACGAAACATCAAGCTTCATTATTCACGAAATTCGCTTCGTTATCCGCTCTCGCGCTCTGATATTCCCTATTGTTTGGGAAAAAAAAACAAAAAAAAGAAATTCCCCTCGCAGGGGGACGGAGAAATCGGCGAGTTACGCAGCCGGCACTCGACGCGCCTGCATTAATTCGCGTACAACCCGTCCTGTATAGTAGGTACGCCCGACGCGACGATCGACGGATCGAACACAGTCGCTTTTGTACCGATCTATAGGCCGCACCCACCCAACGCTGAACTCGGAAATTTCGTTGTACGCGAGCCGGGGCGACCCTCGGCGCCGATTGCCCCGTTCGATCATGCACCGCGGCCGGCTAAAGTGCGGAGGGAGTTGGCGGCTCCCATTTTTTCCGTCCCCTGTGCAGAGGCGGTATTTGCACCCGTTCGATGGAAATAAGGGAGGAGCAGTTCAAACAGGAGTACAAATTAAGAGTACGGTCAGCCAGTCCCGGCGAGGTCGTAAATTTTTCACGCGCCACCGCACCGAATCGAACGGAAGGCGAAAGAGGAGACCGAGAAGTTCGAAGTTTCCTGAATGGTTGAGCGACGAGCTACGACGTTTCCTACTGCGAGATTCGCCGATGAAAGGGTCCCCATGAATAAAAAACAAAGCCAAGAAGTTGAGGAAGAAGAAGAAGAAGAAGAAGGCGGCGGTGGCGGCGAGGAAGCGAATCGGGGCGGGATTCTTGAAATAATTTGCGCCCGACGCTGCTCGTCGCTCGATCTCGCTCGGACAAGTCCCTTTCCCCCGGGTAATTTTGCGGCTTAAAGAGATTCCGGCCAATTACCGGGGGAGCGTTCGTGGGCGTTGAATTTTAATTGGAAGAGGAGCGGGGAGAAAAAAAAAAGAAGCGGACGGGGAAAAAGTGTGCCAGCTGTACAGTGTATGCACAATCGGGGCAGTCCGTGGCAGCGATTTCTCGCGGTTCCGAAAGTTCGGTGGAAATAAATATGGAAGAGAAACGCTCGACCCGACGGTTGGCGAATCGATTTGTTCGTCGTCCAAAGTTTTGATCGAACCTCGAGAACGGCGAATCGTCCGATTCGCACAACGCAGTGATCGGAGTGTACACGAAAATCCATCAGCGAGCGCGTGCCGATAATATCGTCCCGCGAGCCCTCCTCCTTCGAAGAACTGGGCGCGTTCGGGCCGAGGCGAGGCGGCACAACAGCAGCAGCAGCAGCTGTTCTCGCGATAATTAACGAGCCGTCCTTACGCCTAATTGGGTTAATCCGCGGAGATTCATTAGCGGCGCAGCGCGAATCGCAAATTAGCCCCCGAGATCTCTCTCCCGCCGCTCGGTCGACCTTAGTTACCACCACCACCACCACCACCATCCGTCCATCCACGCGGTGCGGACACGAATGTTATACTCGTCTCGCGCGGCCCCCGATTATTTAGCTGCAGTCGCGCGGGTGGCCGCGGGATATTGATTCCCCTCCGCTCGCGGCTCGTATCATATATATATATATATATATGTATATATCTGCCCCGGTATTAGCACACTGCGCCGGCTAATTGCGCGTCTGCAGTCTCTGATTGGCCGTAATCCTCTGAACCCGAATATCCGTGAATATTCGCCGGTTGAAATCAGCGCAAATTCGGGTTGAATCGTGAAGGTTTTTCTTTTTTCCCACCGATCAATCGCCAACTGTCGTCGGTACAACGATCGTCTTACCCGATACGTATACTTCCACCGTACTTATTATTTCGGTTAAAAACAGAGCGGGGCCGCGTCGCGTCTTATTCGGCTCGCGACCCGGAAACCGATTTGTCCTCAAAAACAACGCGGCGCCTCGCGCGGTCCTTCGCGACTCTTTAGGCTCCTGATCCTCCTCCGACCCCCGCCAGTATCGATCCCCCCTCTCTCCGCGCCGACTATAATGGCTCTCGACTCGGCGAGCGAGACTTGATTGGCACTAAATACGCGACGCGGAATAAAAGACACCTCGGATCTCCCTCGCTCCGCGAATACCAGCGGACGGCGGTTCCGCGCTGCGTGCGGGAAAATAAATTCGATCAGCAGAGTCGATGACAACGTTCCCGCGGATAATCGGACGAAAAAAAAAATAATCAAAAAGACCTCCCCCCCCAGCCTC
>JAPYYV010025903.1:0-11468 GCA_030522625.1 Copidosoma aretas
GGGGCCAGGTAACAATTGACGATCGTCAAAAACACGAGAGCGAGGCTGCCAAGGGTGGCCAGTGACAGTGGCCGTGCAGATTTGTCCTACTGTTGGTCTCAGAGTCAGTAAATTTGAAAATATACCGCATTAAACGTTGTCCTGGATCTTTTCTATCATGCCCTCAATTCAAGGGCTTATGATCGGAAACAAGAATAACATTATTTTCTAATAGATAAGATCAAAAATGATGCATTGCTTATAAAGCTGCTAGAAATTTTTATTCTCTCGTTGAATAATTTATTTCGGCTTTATTTGAAGTTCTTAAAAGATAAGCGACCAGGTGGTCGAATCCCTCCTGTTCTTGGCTCCTGTTGCATAAACAGATTCGTCTATTGTTAACTTTAATGGCTTACTAAAATCAGGAATTTGCAATGTAGGATCTTTACATAAATTGTTTTTTATTGTCTCAAAACTCTCTGTATGGGCACTAGTGCATTTGAATTTTTCTCCCTATTTCAAAATATTCCAAAGTGGCTTAGCAATTTCCGGAAAATCATTGATGAATTAACGATGAAAGCTTGCTAATTCTAAAAATTGTCTGATTTTTTTCACTTTTTTCGGGACTGGAAAGTCTTTAACAGCCTTTGCTATTTTAAAGTCTGTTTTAATCCCTCGTTGGCTCACAATGTGTCCAAGAAATATTTCCTTTTTTCACAAAAATTCGACTTTGTCTGGTTGGTGAACCATTCTTGCTGCTCGTAATCTATCAAAAAGCAGTCGTACTTTTCTGTCATGGTCTACTAGATCCTTAGCAAAAAATATAATGTCATCTGAATACACTAAAAATTAAACATTATGTAGTCCTCTTAATATCGAATACATTAGTCGTTGGAAAGTGGCTGGTGCATTCTTAAGACCTTTTAGCATACGATAATATTAGTAGTGTCCATTTGGTGAAGTCAACGAGGTTTCAAATTTATCACATGCAGCCATAGAAATTTGCTAAAATCCGCTGGCTAAATCAAATAGAGAAAAATACACGGATCTACCTAACTTGTCCATGATGTATACAATATTAGGTAGTGGGTAAGCATTATTGATTGACTTTTTATTTAGGTCCTAAATACCATAACTATTTTCCATCTTGGTTTTCCTTGACTGTCCGGCTTTTTGGGAAAAATTTTAAGAGGTGAATTATATTGTAAAGATAAAGGTTTGATGATTCTATCAATAGGTTTTTTTCTCAAATGTTTTTCTAGAACTTTTTTATGCACAAGTGGATAACAGTATTGTTTAGTTTTGATTGGGATGTTATTTTATGTTGAAATTTTATGTGCCACGAGATTTGTACAGGGTAACGAATCTCCTGGTAACTAGAAAATATCTTGATATTGAGCAAATAATTTATAAATTATATCTCGTTCCTGTAGGTTAAAATGGCCAGTACGCACTAGTTTCTAAAGTTCTTTGACCCTTTTGTAATAATTTTTAATTGCAGGTCCCTTATATACACTATTAGTGTCAAGATCAAATTCGGGGGCCATGTATTCCAAGGATGAAATTTCCTTCAGGTGAACTTCGATAATAGCATCCTTATCTTTGGCGTTGATGGCCATAACATAACACCGGCTGTTTTTATTTCTTATTGTTCCTTCCCCTAAATTCAAGTCATTATATTCCACATTTTTTCATGGCAAATAACCTTTACCTAAATCGGTACTGATTCAATTAATTCGTACGACTTGAAGTATTCTGGCTTTAATTGTATATTTAACCAAGTCGTTGTTTTTGTTTTTCGTATAAGGATCATATAGTTCCAAATAAGAAATATTTTCAATAATTCCTGTATTATGACATCGTCTTTTATTCCCGAAGACACCATGTTTATCTTGTTTAGAAATAATTTCAGAATTACTTCCTCCTTTACTTAAAATTAGTTGGTTTTATTAGTTTCAGAATTGTTCATCAGCTTGTATGTCACCAAATTGTTTGTACTTAAGCATATTCGATTTTTCCTGCATGCCTATAACGTATTCGTTCTAAAATTTTGATCTAATCTATTTTTTGTAACATCCTGAATTTTTAGTCAAATGAAAAGCAATAGTTAAAATTTGATTTTTTTAAGCTTGTTCTTTAAGCTTTACAGTGGTTTATCTTTTTCTTTCTTTTTCTAATTGTTCTACTTCTTTGGGTATTTTCAAAACTGGTATACGATTCATTACATCATTATCTTACACCATAGCATCATAATTGTATAATAACGTAACTCGTCGCTCTTTACAAAAAGTTCTACCCAATAAATAACTATCTTTATTGGGAAACCTATTAAGGACAATATAATTAGAAGCCTTTCTTATATAGTTATGTGCATTCTTTCTATAGTTAAAACTATATAAGGTGTTATTTCTCTTAAATTGCGTGTATTGCTAAAATCTACGGGCAATTTTTAGTCTAATTGACTTACTTTCACTAAATTTATCTCCTTCCTGTACACATAATTCTATACTTTTCAGCTTATCCTCTACTCCAAGTCCCTGACATGTGGACAGTTTCGATTTCGTCGCAATATTACTTGCGCCGTAGTGCTTGAAGTTTGGTTTCGATTGAAACGATGAGGGTTCACCTCCAAACGCCGTTAGGGGTAAGCTGCCTACAAGTTTAAGTGACGTGGTAGGGGGTTGTCTCTCGTCTGATTATATTTTTCAACTTTTTGTCATTGATAATAAAAATTAAATTTTTGTTGATTGAAATTGTTACGTATACTATTTTGAGGATACCCCAAAAAATTTTTGGTGCTGACTCGATATGTTTATTTCTGGAAGTAAAATTCGAATTTTATTGAGTATAATAGCTATTGGGATTCTAATTATTACAATTATTGTAATAAATTTAGTAAGTATTACTATTTCTCGAATGATTTCCATAATTTCTACCACTCCTATTATATATATATAAATGTATATACTAGTGGGGCTTCGCCCCCTGAGCACTCCGCATGCCAACCCCCAAATTTCAATATTTTTATTCTCATGTCTGAAAAATAAATAAAAAGTTCATTACTTAATACACATATATGCGTAGAAACATAGATAACCGAAGCGATTTTATAAAATATCGCTAAAAATTTGAGCAGATAGAGTCAATACATGAAATCAGTTTACTAATTTATCAAATATTTGTTAAGAATTTAATACTAATATTGACTAAAATTCATATTTAAGGTTGATTCAAATTGATATGTGTATGTATACAATATTTACGCAGACATTATGATTACAGAAACAGTTATGAGCCTTTGTTTATTATCAATGGTCCTTTTAGAATCAATTATGGTCATAAGTTTACAAAAAGATATCATTTTAAAATTCTTTCTTAATATTTGTAAATGTAAATTGGTTATTTTATTTTTAATTCATGTACTGTATAGATATTGATATACTTTTTCATTTACTTTGTGTGTTTCATAACTATTTTAAATTCTTATCCTCTTATATTAGTACTAATATTATTTTTAATTTAGTAATTTTTGTAATTGATTACACATACTACAACTAGTTATAATTTCTTTTTACATTACCATATTATTATAATTTACATCGCATAACATTTTTCTGAACTTTTAATCTTTACTGTCGTGCCTTATTTACATACATAAATATCTCATTTTTTCATATGAATTATCTTTCTCCAGCATATCTCTCCTTTATCTTTGAATCCTATAATTCTGACTGATATTCTTATTATTTTATTTGGTGTTTTTTTTTCCTCTTTACATAGCAATGTGTGCTTTGTATATTTATTTCTTTCTTTGCTGATCCTATAGTTCATCACTTAAAAACATCTAAACTCATCTATATCTTTTTATTTTTTCCTTATATTTTCTCTCTGTTCTTTTTTTTTTATATTTAACATATGATAGAAATGTCAATTACTATATAGTTTTTCCCTATTTTTTGATTGACAAAAGTCTTTCTTGCCTTTAAAAATTATCGTTGATATTGTCAAGTTTATTTCCCTTCGTTGTTCTTTTTATAAATCCTATCGTCTTCAAATCCTCCACTTTTTCATGCAACACTCCATCTTCTTTGCCTATTTTGTATTATAGTTATTGATGAAGTCTGTTAATTTTTCTATCAGTCATTATTAAGGCCACCTTCTATTGTCTATTTTTGTTATGTGCAAAAAGTAAATTTACTTTCTTTTTTCATGCCTATTTCTAGGCTAACCCCTCCTGCCTCCATTTGTCATATATATCCTGGTACGTTCGCATTTAAACCGAACATGATACTTATAAATCTAAATCTATTTTCTTCCCTTTTTCTTTCCTTTCGCATTCCAAAATTCATGCCCTACCTTACCCGCCTCCAGCTTTCGTATATAAAAGCTTTCAGTGAGATTGGGCAACCTTGCACGGGAGGCGCATTTTTTGCTCGAGCACACTGTGTTTAACTTCCCCGTACGGATTAGGAAAAATTTAAAAAAAACAATCAAAAAATAAAAATCAATAGATTTTACCTTCTTTTTTTGATGGTGCTATTATTTTTTGCTCAAAACCTTTATTTGTGTTAAAATATGTCTTTGAATTTCTTGTCGTTTCTGTCAAATTCGCCATTGTTTTGAATATTATAATTGACACAAATCAAAAGAGTAATACTCGGACCACACCTTCACGAATTTTTAGAGTGGGGGAGCAAAAAATGCGTAAATGATAAGCAAATAAAGACGATGACATCGGGTCAGCCACGCTTGACAGACGACTATATAGTTATAGTTCAAACTGCGAACTCACTGATAGCTACTTGACATTCATCAAAACATAGTTTACGTTATGTATAAGTAGAAGTCATAAACTTTACTTGATCCACTGGATAGTTCGCGAACAATGGAATTTGCAACCAAAAAAACTTTGAAGTTTTAATTTGTTCAAAAATTTCTTTAAGGATCGTATATTACTGTATTTGATTTTACATACTAACACAATCGTATTTTTTATTATTTTGTCATTCTATAATTGAAATAGACATTAATAAAGCCATTTACATATATCATATATTTTTTATATGTAGTGTAAATTAAAAAAATTTTCAGATATTTTAATCCTAATAGGTACCGAATAAAAAATTGTGTAACTATAAAGTAAAAGGAAGATAATAATGAACTATAAAAACAGAAAATTTTCTGCTGATCTGTCCGATCGTTGTCATAATGTATGATTATACTATGTACGTTATCCCGAAACACAATAGACTACTGCTTAAATTCTGAATTAATAAATTAATAAATAATAAATAGTTTGAGCGGGCAATTCTATTCAGTAGTTTTAGTTGTTTGGTCTAAGGTGCTTGGTTTTTACTTTAGTTGGATTCCGAATTTTGCTGAATTTTACTGGTCTTTTAATATGTGTTAAATCAGCCTTATAACAGACGTTAACGTGTTTTATTACCTACCCCAGAAAAGCAAACTTAGTTATTCTTGACGTAGTAGTAAAACATTGTATTAAGACAAATTTTATCTTTTTTTCAAATATAGAGATCAGCTGTCATAAGATGTGATTATTTTTATATGTTGTCAGAAGCATGTGCTATCCAGCCAACCTTGTCTATTTATATTATAATTAAAAGTATAATATACCTTCACAGTAAGTATAATACACAGAATTATATTGCTAATGATATTTTGTATTAAAAAGATATTTTATGCGATTAGGAGATCTTAGCTCATAACTGTTAAGATATAGTTTGCTAGATTTCCGCACAATTATAGTTTGTACACCCCTGTTTTTTTTGCATCATGTGCATGAATCGGTTGCTCTGCCTGATTCCTGCAATTGGATGTTATAAGGGTATATTATAGAGTATTATTCTATGTTCTTAATTCCGAAACCCATTATACTTTTCTGCTAACACTTTTAGTAAATATGGAATCTGGCCATAGACAGTGTAAGCGGGCAAGTGCATTTGGTTATTTAGTTGTCAGTGTTATATTTTACTTTTATTTTGTATTGTGCTCGAGTGTACGGGTGTTTTGTTATCTGTTACAACAGTTTTATTACTAATGGTCACGTTTTAGGGTTGTGCCTCTGTCTATTAGCGAAATAAGACGAGCGGGCAAAACAAAAAATCCTCAGTGGCTTCGAATGAGCGGCTTCAGCTGCAATCGGTTGTTTTTGATAATGTTTGACGATGTTGGAGGGCTTGGGTGAAAGGACTTGTCTGTAATTGAAATAATTTGTCTGTTTTGCGAAACTTCATACAGAATGTGTCTTTCGGGTGACGTCGGACATCTTCGGCTATGGTTAAAATGCGGGTCGTGTTAGGTTAGTAAGAGATAACCTCACGAACATAGGGGGCATGGGGGTGTAGGGAAGAGTGGGGGGTGTGGTGAAAATTTGCATATTTTCACCTTTACTTTACCTTATTTTTGATCATATAAAAATCGTGTGTTGGGGTCATGAAGTGGGTGTCATTACTTACTATCCACTAGTATTAAGTAATATATATAGAAAGCAACTTTTTTTCTACTATTATGCTTTTTTATTGTACATTTGTTGATATAATGTTAATCTTAAAACGTGTAGAAGAGAGAAATCGAAATGAAACCAAATTAATAATTCATATGCATGAACTTATAATTATGTTGTTTTTGTGTGTGTGAGTATTGTATAATAGGTTAGGAGAAGATGAGGCGAGCTTAGGGGGAGGTGAGAGGGGGAAGGAGGGGGAGCAGGGGGGATCCAACCCAAAAAAAGATCGGTTAAAAATCGCGTAAAAATGAACCAATAACTACATGATTTAAAGGGGTGGTGAGGGGGAGCCGGGGGGGAGCTAAAGGGGGAGCGGGGGGAGCAAGGTGGAGCGGGAGGGGGATTCCCTTTTTTCACACAACTATATAATATAGGAAAATATATATATATATTCCTCGAAAATTTTGGCTATTATGATAGTCATTAAGTATCCTATCGATATTATAATTCAAATTATTAACAGATTGACTAATATTTATCCTACATGGTATTGTGCAAATGGTGGGTGCCCTTGATATGAACTATTATTTTGTAATTCATCTCGTGGTAGCCTCTGGTATCGGGTGTTTTGTATGATTCCGGCTTTCATACGACCTTCAAGTCATAAGGCATTATCAAAAGCATCTGCTAAAGAAGCAGGTTTTTTTGCATTAACTTGTTGGCTCATTATAGGCACTAGCCTCTTTATAAACATATCCAGGGCCATATCCTTAATGGGTGGCATCAAATGCGTGTTATACGTATTACCCTTGTCTTTTATAAGGTTTCTTTTAGCACCAGTAAAGAGAAGCGTAATATGATAATAATATTTCGCTACCGACAGTCCTTGCCGTCGTTTTACATAGCGTAGTTGCGCTTGCTAATAGGCTACTGTTTTTTCAGCCACGTATATTTTCTTTAAGTGCGTTATAAACGCTTTTAGACCATTAAGGTCTTGCTTACTAATGCTGAGACAAGCAGCTCCTCGCAAATTTTATAGCACAGCTCTTTTATACGATTCTATTTGGTTATCTCTGACCCAATTTGTCTGTTTTCATTATCCTGAATGTAATCTTTTAATGGGATATTTTTCCCATCGAACATTGGGATCGACTTTATGGCATGTTGAAAAGAGAAATTCGAGCTTAGCAACTCTATCAATGCCTCAGCTACCGACTGAACGGTTTTCTCTTGATTATCTCGTTCATGTAGTATTTTCAAAGGTTTTATTTATCATCTTTGTTGCGCAATTTATTTTGATTGTGTTTATTTTTTTAAAAATATTTTCTTTATTTATTTGTTACAATCCGTCGATATGTGTAATATTTCAAAAATTGATAGAGGCTTATATACTTTTCTTTTTCTCTAACCAGAGCTAATTAGGTGTGTACAAATTTCAGAGAAATTTGTTATTATATTCATGGCATGCACTATGAAAGACTTAAAAGATTCAAGTATTCATAAAAGAATAATAAAAATGATCATACACTTAACGTGCTGCATATAATTAGAATGAGAATAAAAGAGAAAAATATTTTTCTGTTTATTGTATGTGTATATACGTATATGGGTGCGTCCAGCGAGAACGGGCCACCTCTCGCGCGCGGCACATTTTTCGTCCGAGCACTATGTGTTCAACTCGCTCGTACTGGCTGGGAAAAAGCTAAAAAAATCATTTACAAATGTACATCGATAGATTTTAATCTACTTTTTCTAATGATGCCCACATTTTTTGCCTTAAACCCTTTTTTTATAGTGAAAAATGAGTTGGAACTTCGAGACGCTTCTGTGAAATTTGCCACGGTTTTGAAAAATTTAATTCACACATTTCGAAAGAGCAACCCTTTTACTACATCTCCATCAAGTTTCAGAGTGGGAGAGTTAGAAATGCGTAAGTGAGAAGCCAATAAAGACGCTGGCATAGGGTCAGCCACGCCTGACAGCCAACTATATAGTTATAGGACAAACAGTAGACTCACTGATAACTACGAAGCGCCACAAAGTGCATGTATAATAATTCCGTTTGGACAAAATTTTTTTCATACAGTTGCGGATAGCTGTCAGTGTATATAATAATAATAGCAACTATACTATGATATGCACCTTTACCTGTTTGTTGAACTGACTTGTATGTGTGCACTGGTATATTCTTAACAATATTCCCATATGCTTGTGTGAGAGAATTTAAAATGAATGGAGAATTGTACATTGTGAGTATTTATAAGTACATGTATGCACAATCTTGAATTCTTATCTTAAAAAGTGAATCAAAAATCACTATCAGTAACTTTCAAAAATCAATATTATTATTATTACCAACCATATTGGATTTAACTATTATTCTATATTATTGTAATTGTTGATTATGAGTGTATTATGTCTCGACTACTATATCCCAATTCTATTGCAGGACAAGCGTTTACGCGTGGCAGCTTATGCTCCGATGCGAACTTGAATATACATTGGGCGCAAAAGTAGCACTTAAAGTATGCGGGCGTGTTATTGTCTTATTTGATTTTTAAATACCAAGTGGACATACAAGCAGCAAGGGACCCAAACCACGCTCTGCCAACAATTATGTTAAATAATTCGTTATAATTATTTAACTTTTACTTCTAATGAAAATTAGAAGGTTGTGGACTTGGATCTCTTGCTCCCTGACGGGCCACGGAACCAGCAATAATTCAGCTACCGCTTGTTTACCTATTAAGAGAGAGATAAAAAGAATAATGGTTCATAAAATTTATTGTACCTTGGTTTCATATATTTTTATTTGTATATGTTCCTGATGATATGATGGGACTCTAATTAGTTATCTCTGGCACTCTGCACAAACCTTAATATAAATATATTTTCATTTAGTATTACAAACATCAGCATATAATTTGATGCTACAAAGGTATAAGTCTTAAAACAATTAAAACCACACTCGATAAGCGGTCGCAGGCTACTAATTAATAAACTGCTTTCGATGGGTGGCAGTAGACTACTTAACTAAAACGTCACACAGAGGCAATATCTAAGATAAGGCCCCAAAGAAAGTCTTGGTTTAGAAAGCGAGGAGTTGCATTTCCTCGGAGAGCAATACGTGCTGTTGAGATTTTTTGGACTTCGTACTCGCTTCGGTTCTATTTCAACACTTAATTCAAATCACAGCGAGTCACAAAGTACCGAGTCAGCATTGTTTAGGGACGACTTTGATTTCATAGTAAAATTATGAATATGATATTCTTATTTTATTCTTTTTCTTAACTGTTGTATGCTTTCTCAATGACTATAGTGATATTTTATCATTTAATTGGGAAATCAAAGTTTTAACTTGACAGTTTAGATGCTCAAGCGTATTGTGTTACTTGGGATAAGTCGCTTAAGATACAGATGATTAGTTTAACAATCAAAACTGGAAGCACTACAGCGTATTAAGTTACTGGGTAATATTTATACCAATACATCACGTATTCAATAATCTAAGTTCAAATCCCCGAGCTTGATGGTTCACTTGACATTTTTTTTTGAATCATTGATCATTTTATTTATATATCCACGTATGTACAAAGTTACTACTCAGAAAAAAAATCATGGCATTATGTCATATATGTTGTAATTGCAACAAATCTATACGAATTTCTATGAACAATTTACACCCCAGCAATATAATTTATTGTTGGAAAATGGAAAAAATCTTCTGATTTAAAAAACTTCTTTTAGTATCTTCTGCATGGTAGTCTTGAGACTGAAAAAGTCCCTTTCAAAAAGTCCCCTTCTATCAAAACTCGCCACTGGCCCCGAAGGCTGAAATATAACATAAGATATAAAAATATGATATTATCATGTAATTTAGATATATAAGTGGTAAAATAAGACAAGGTAAGTCAATTATTAAGATCAATTTTAGTTTAGTTCGAGCAGAGCCCGTATGACGTCAAAAAATGTCATCTAAATCACATTGGAATGTTGGATCTCGTCAGACAGACTCGTCAGCTGATTAAATGTAACGACATACAGGCTCCATGTCTGATTGGACAGGCCAAGTAATCATGGGCATTGACTAGTTTGTCTTTCTCTACCATAGATACATGTTACATAGTTCAATTGATACATAGAGAAACTGTTATTTTCATGGACTAACATCGTTTGTGCAACATTGTATATTTTGGTAATTTTTAGACTTAATGTTATTTTTAAGAGTCATTTAATCTATAAAGCCATCAACTTTATATAATTAATTTTTTGTTCTTCTGTCCAAAATTGTTGTATAACTACAGAAGCGATACATAATTTTTTTTGGTTCGTACAGTTAAATATTCAAGATAAAATACTAAACTGGAACTAGGGTCTGGTCGCAATCATTCGATACATGGCAAAAGTCAACCTTTTTGCGATAGTCCCTAGACTACGCATGTGCGTAGCCTTTATTTCTGGTTATTTTATAGGGATTGTATAAAAAATTGTCGGATTTACCACATATTGAATGATCGCGATAAGACCCCTTGACCTCAATCAGTCAAGTCTAACTATCAATAAAATATATAAAGTAAGAAGTTTGTATTTATGTACACTGGACTAAGAATTGGGAACGAACCTAAAATATAAAGATCGCGATCCAGTCAGGATGCACTAACGACTTGTAGTTGTAGTTTGACTAGGTTGGTTTTTTCCTGCTCGGTCGGTCGGTAGGTTGGTATACGCACATATATATATATATATACACACTAATGGAGCCTCGCCTCCCTGCACGCTCCGTGTGCCAGCCCCCGAATTTCAATATTTATATTCTCTTGTCTGAAATATGAATGAAAAAGTTTATTTTTTAATACACATATATGCGTACAAACATAGATAACCAAAGTGATCTCTTAAAAATTCGCTAAAAATTTGAGCAGATATAAGGTAAAGGAAGGTATAGTGGGACACTTTTTCGAGTGTAAAATTTTATATGCTTAATTTTAATGTTAGAAATTGTTCAAATCAAGGCGAAGCGTTT
>JAPYYV010025907.1:0-19827 GCA_030522625.1 Copidosoma aretas
CTTTTTCCCTCCCGCGCCTCCCACGCGCGCGCCGCGTCGAAAAATCGGAATAATTTATCGCCCCGTAGCGAGAGACCCCGAAATCCTTTTTCTCGCGTTTCCAGCCAGCCTCTTCTCTGCGTATTATATATATATATATATATATACAGCCTTTACTTTTTCAGCGGAGGGAAAGTTTATATTCGGGAATACGGTGTGCTCCCGCCGGGGTAACTCTCTGGACCCCCGACGAAAGTTGGAACCAAACTCCGGGCTGTTTTTATTGCGCGTCGTTGTGCGAAAGTTACGCGGCTCATTAGGGAACCCCGCGGTAAATTATTTGTGCGCACATCACCTGTATATATTTAGAGTTTTGTCGATAAAATTTTGCTGAAAACCACCCAGTGCAATGCTCCACGTGGTGGTAATCAATATACATACAGTATTTCGAATCATTACTGAAGCAGAAGAAGACCACAAGTTCTCCCGTGGTGGGCTGTGATCGGGTGAGCGAGCTCGTTTGTTTCAGGACAATAATAGACTCGAAAACATCGAAATGTCCATGGGGTATATATTTAGAAAACAGAATATATTTTATCGGAATAGGGTCTTGAATGCTTGCCAGAATCCAATATTCTCGGACGTGACTTATTGATGACGCCTCCCAAAATATCTTCTTTAAAAGTTGTAACTTTCTGAAAATAGTTGGAGTCTTTTTTGGAAATCGTTCAAGCTTTCTTTACAATATAAAACAGTCGGTAAAAAGTTTAAAAAGCTCTTAATTCGTGTCTGAACGATCGTTAAGTTTGGTTAATTGATTATATCGAGAGGATTCGTCAAAGCGGGACGAGAGGTGGCTCTTACTTTTTTACAGATCCGAGGAACAAAGTTCTAAAGTCCGTTAAACTCACCCGTTCGAAATGACGGATCGGCATAAGCAGCTCAGAGTGTCAACACAAACAAAAGGTACAGAGGAAAAAAGGAGAGAGTAGTATGGCGCCAACTGAACAACTATACTTATACGTGTAATCAGTGAGATCAGAGCAGCAATTGACGATAAGTACTACACACCCTCTCTATACTGTAGCAGCAGCAGCAGCTAAAGAAAAGGACTATATTACTTTAGACTCTGCACGAACAAGGTTAGCTGCTGACGGCGACGACGACAACTCGTTAAGCCCGAATAAGCTAATATTAGGCTCGAGGTATAGGCGACGACGACGACGACGACGACCTGAATTTCAAACGGAAGACCTTTACCTCAAAAGCGTAGTAGTAGTGTGTGATGCTATTACATTAGATGATGCTTATAATTATATAACTCGCGGGGGGCCTGGGGAGGAGGAGTAGTGCCACTATAGGTCCGGTTGCTGTTGGTACAAGCCGGTAAATAAAATCCTACTGGCGAGTACCGTGAGTGATCAAATGTATGTACAGCTGATTCGTCTCTCTCTCTCTCTCTCCAACGATGCTCGAATCGTCTGTTTTTTCGGTATTTCGGTCCGTTCTGTTGCTGACAAACGTGCAGAACAGCACGGGCCAAAGGAAACAGAGTTGAGTGTTGTTTTGAAACGGATTCTTACACACACACAACTTTGCCAACCATATAATACACAGTAATAATCGACGTATGCCGTTCTGGACGAGCTTCTGGATGTACACATACCGCCGTCGAGATCGTATTTATTTTCCTAAACTTTCTCCGACGTGCCGATGATCCGAGATCGAGCGCTGCGCGTTTCTCCATCGGAAAGTGAAGCGATTAGCCGCTGCACGGATGATCGTGCAACGATATAGGGGGGTCAAGTGGATGGCGGAACCCCCGGTAGAAAATCGAAAACGGGTCGCGCCAATCCCACCCTTCCCACGGCGCGCACCGCACGCACTGCACCCGTTGTTATATATATATATATTTACAGTCAGCTCGCACATGCCTTTCTTTTTCGCCGCGGTTATGAAAGAAGTACTTGGCAGTACAGGCGCGGCGGTGGAAGCGGGGGCGGCTTTGGTACTCTCGTGTGCTTGATCGATGCGGATGAAGCTATCTATATGTGTGGAATAGAGCGCCTGCAGCCTGCAGTTGCTGATACGAATCGCGTGACTCGAAAATTCTGCTGCGCGTACAGTTTAGCATACGACGACGACAGCGGACGGAGCCGAGCACGTGCAGCAGCCTGGGTGTTTCTGCGGGTGTACACAAACGCGCGCGTGACGCTCAAACTCTTCGTGACTATGCGGACGTTTTTTCTTCTTCTTTTTCCGTCGTCGCGTGGTAGTAGCGAGGTGCGATGCGTGAATCGCGAGAAAAGCTTCCCCTTACCCCCCCCAAGAGTGTGCGCGTGTGCGCGTGTCCATGGAAGGTGATATAATTTCGCCGGGACAAAGGGGGAACGCGCTGGAGGGTATTTATTCGTGCCGTTTTACACGGTCCATTAGCGATTCGGACGAATTCATTATTCATAATACTACCCTTTGCGCACAATACACGCGCGTTTTGCGTTTCATGTACCCCTGGAATGGAGTTTATGTACGAGTTTTTTTAACCGATATATACCTGTGGGTATGTACATATTATACGCTGAGTACTATATATATCGTACAAACGTATATGTACAATGAATATACAGATGAACATTATAATGATGATGATAATAATAATAATAATACGTATTGTACAGTTATTGCCGTCGGGTTCCAAAAGCTCACCATTAGCCGTGAGCGCAAGCTCAGTTTCCGCACTTGTGGTAAAATATACATGTACAAGTTCTTCTGGGCATATAACACATCTTAGCGAACTTTTTGGCTCGGCTCGTCGCAACGCTGGTAATCGAGCTGGTAATAATGCTGTACACCCCGAACACGTAACTATCTCCCGGACCACGCCTCCGGCCCCTCGTAATAGGTATACTGACTGTACGCTCGCTCGTTGGACCCATTCGTTCTTCTGTATCCATCGGATGCTGTCGAGGAGGCTGCTGATATAGGTACGTATAATACAATCGCAAGCATCGGGAAGCCGAGGAGGAGAGCTTGCAGTCGAGGATTATAACCGAGTGCGCACGACAACGAACGACGACTCGACTCGGCGTTCCGTCTCCATACTCCGAGCGTCAAGGGAGAAGAGGTAAAAAAAGAATAAACCGAGAGCTCGCACCACTCGTTTGCTTGATTACGCGGAGGTTCCACGAGTGATTCCCGTATAGTTTATCGATGAATTTACGCACTTGTGTGCGCGCGCGCGCACGTTTTTTGTATGTATCCGGTGGTGGGCGTAGTATACGATATCGTAGTGTAGCCCTTGAGCTACTTAATTATTATTTAAGGTACTGAAAAGAAGGCGGGGGGGGGGGGGGGGGGGGGGGGGGGGATGTGTCGGGGGGGGGGGGTGGGGGGGGGGGGGGGGGTGTGTGGGGGGCGGGGGGCGGGGGGGGTGGGGGCATGGAAGGGAGCGCGGGATTATTTTTCGAGGCCACTCCCCCATCTACTTATACCCCATGCTGGTACAGGGGTGACGACGCTCCTGCCGCGATACACGCAGCAGGCGCCCACTTAGCTGACGATTTTGTTTATGGCGCTTACGGTTATTATTATTATTATTATTATTACTATTTTATCACTGTTTGCTTTGTTTACTGCTGCTGCTGCTGCTGCTGCTGTTCTATACTCTACAAACTTTCCGCGTGACTGGAAATAAGTTGCAGCTCGGCGGGAGAGAGCAAAGTTTGGGGGCGCGTAAATTATTCATAAAGTTATCGAGGCTCGTGCATCGTATGGATAAATTGACTACTACTGCTCTCATCATCAGCCACAGACAATGAAACCTCACGATTGTGCCACAATAATTGTCATTAGCATTTCCGTTGATCGAGCTGTTACGTTTTTTGCAATCGACCGTCTCATCCGAGCTTGCGCCGCGAACAAAATACTCGTGCTTGCAGAGGCGGATCGATCCGATGAAAGAATCGACATTCCGCACACAAAGGGTATTTCACGATTGCGTTCATGTTATGCAGCATCAAATGAACGATCAAAAGCGGAACAATTCCAAAAGGGCCCGTTCATGTTTCACCAACATTTCTCAATGCGCGCCCCTGTATTTTCCTCGGCCGCGGCAACGACCCGCGCCACGAGCGTGCTATTCGAAAATGCCCAAGGGAGCCGGAAAATGAGAAAAGTAGTTGACGATACCGCGGCTCCGAAGTACACCCCGACGCGAATGAGGAAAAAAAAAAAAAAAGAAAAAAGGAAACGGGGGAGAGACGGAAGCAACCGTCAGCAGCGAGAGAGGATCCGCGGCGACCGCGGCGGTGATGAAAAATTAAAACGCGGATGAACGAGAGCTCATCCTGCACGCCCCCCTCGCGTTCTTTAAACTTATTACAGTAATTGCACGCGCGATGGCTGTGCGCTCGTTTCCCCCCCCCCCCCCCCCCCCCCCCCCCCCCCCCCCCCCCCCCCCCCCCCCCCCCCCCCCCCCCCCCCCCCCCCCCCCGATGACGCGGCTGCCCCGGGAAACGAAGGCTGGGATGAAAACTGCCCGGCCCTGCGCCCAAATGGCGTTCCGGGGATATTCATAATTAAAGCGTCCGGGATATAACAACCCGCGCTGCGCTCGTCGTTCCCCGAAAGAAGACCTCGCTGCGAGATTGATATATACATCACAGGACCTCCGGGCACACTGCAGAGAGCATCAGTCCGTAGCTGGGATTCCAATTATTTCCCTCTGCGTGCAGTGTACTCGTGTATAATAGAAGAAGATAGAGGCCTGCGGGGTGCCTGTCTGTCCGTCGACGATAATACAAGCCACAGCGCCGAAATCGTCGAGGAATTCGAGCAAAGCAAACGAATCCGGCCGAGCGTTCGAATCGTGGCCGTATCATCGCGCGCCAGACGTCCTGGAGCTGCCGCGTGGCGTGCTGTGCGAAAATTCCCGCCTCCCCTCCCCCGGAGAACGACCCCGCGCGCGCCTCGATCAAAGAATAGTCATCCCGAAGGAGGTAGGGAGCAGTTTTATCGCGCGCGAAAAGGGGAAAAGAGGAATCGTTCGGGGGCTGAAGATTCGCTCTCTAATTAAAATTTTCCGCCAACTCGTTTTCGCGTGCGCGCGGAGAGCCGGAAATTCAATTAAGCCCTACCCCCATAGCGCGAGGAGACAAAGTCCCCCCCCCCCCCCCCCCCCCCCCCCCCCCCCCCCCCCCCCCCCCCCCCCCCCCCCCCCCCCCCCCCCCCCCCCCCCCCCCCCCCCCCCCCCCCCCGAGGGAAGGTATAAGGAAGGAAGGAGGGAGGTAGTCCTGTTTGCGCTTATAAAACGGGACGGGGCGCAGGGAAGAAGTTTCGGTGCCATTGCGCGAGCCTAGTAACTGATGTGTGCGTATTAGCATAATTATACTTTAAGGGGTATGATGCACTTCTTCTCTGGTACTATCCTTTTGAAAGGAGTGTCTTCGTCTCCTATTTGGAGACAATGCCTGTAAATTATCCACTCCTTCAGGGCTGATGGTTGGTACCCTACCCGGACAATAAAAAGGATAGATCGCTCACGGACTGTCGACAGTTTTTGACGTAAGCGCGAGGAAGGTATATTCCAGAAATGTTATTGTCGGTGATTTATAGTTGTCATTACCTCCAAGATCTGCGCTAATGGGTGTTTTCTCGATTCTCAAATCTTCTCTAATAATTTTCAATCTGCAGTAGCCGAGAAAAAACACCACACGGATGAGTTGTGGTAACACGTCCAATGGATGAGCTCATAGCCGGCAGAAAATCAGCTCGTGAAAAACTTCCTCGCGGAGAGTCGTCGTCTCTCGGAACTCGGAGGAGGGGGGGGGGGGGGGGGGAATGAAAGAGAAAACGCCCGGGAAGGGGCCCAACCCGGGGGGGAAAAGGGGAAATTAACAGCGAATATGAGAGAGAGGGAGCGAGTTTTTTTCCCTCTCTCCCGTGCTGGGTAATTCAATTTTTCCGCCGACGCCGGTATAACCCATACATACATACCTACCATACACTGCTGCAGCCGCCCGTGCGCGCAAGAGTATTGGTCTCCGATCTTCGTACCCATACACCTGGCGCTTGAAAACTTGGCATCACGCTTTCTCTCCGCTCAGTTTGACGCTTTTGTTGATGCGATTCAGGAAATAAAGAGTCGCAACGCTCTCCTCGACGACCCCGGCGACGAGTGTAATAGCGTTATCTCCGCCCGTCCCTCCGCGCATCCACCGCTCGCTGCAGTTCTGCTGATGTTTGGAAAAATTTCCTCCCGAGTCGATCGGCTCCGAGGGGGAAGCTTATTCTTTTTCTCGTGTTCACTCGTTATATTCAGTTTTAGTCAAAGACAATGTCATAGCTATCGTTGTCCGATTACTGGAGACTGATTTTTTTATACAGATAGCTTGTGTGAATTTCATCAACGAGTATATACCCACTCAATACCGCTCCAAACCTTGCAATCGTATGGACTGTAAATTAATCACCGCCCCGATCGAGCTCTATTTGTCATACCGAGCAAAAATACGCCAAAAATATCTACCAGCAAACAGGGTACGGGTGGAGGTAATCCGGTAGCCGTACTCGGACGCTTTTCAACCGGACCAACGGATCAGGTATATACATTCGGAATCTAATCGGCGCAATTAATCGGCTGTTGTAACGAAGGACGCGGAAGTCGATACCAAAACTGATGTACCGGATCGGACGGCAACGATGGAAATTCCGCGCTCCGTTTTCCGCATCCGTACTTATCAAACCGCTCTCTCCCGCCGACTCTATAATGCAGGCTCTCTTTTCGTTTTCCTTCGATCAATCTTCGCCGTCGTTCTGCATTTGCAGGTCACACACTGTACTTGAAAAGTATAGTATATCGGGTGATCCAGCGCGCAACGTAAGTACAATGATTGCGCGATCCGCACGCTCCAAAAGTATATTTTCCTCGCACCTCCGAGGAAACGCTTCCACCTTGTCGACTTGCGATGCGTGAAAAAATAAATGCCACGGAATGAGAAGAGCCATTTCTACGAATTTCAACCACACTTGGTGAGTAAACGCAGTGGCTCGCGTGTGTAAATATACAACACACTCGTGTTTCAAGAGAAGCGTTGATGCCGCGATGAATAATATTATGAGAGAGAGAAGATCTGCCCCGTGTAAAATTACTTGCTGCAGCTGATGCTGAATTTTCGAGTAAGTGTACGCCATGGCAGTGCCCTTCCTCCTCTTATACATACATATATACGATATGGAGATTATTTTAGCTCGCTCGCGCTCCCCTGCCGCTACATACACAAGCATATACTTACTGCACGGCGGCGAAATAAGAGGACGGAGCATACAAGTGCGACAGTACAAGCAGCAGCGAGAGACGCGGAATTGTATTATTAGACAGCTGCAGCTCTATTTGCGCGAGCCGCGAGTCGCGAACTCGTGTATACTTATTAACGCTGCGGAAATGCCGAGCATAATTTCGACCCCCTCTGGTGAATATTATACATTTGATCCTTGTAATGACCTTGTGAGGGTGCACGTGCAACGTGCGCGCAAAAGTGCGTCGCGAATGTAATGTTGTGTATGGTGATTATGCCATTTTTATCGAACAATCGACGAAATGAGATCAATCAGAGATGAAAATCTCTATTGTAGTGTCCTGCTCGTAATGCTTTTGTCGAACTGAAAGACAAGCCTGTAATTCAGAGCAGCAATTGGCAGTGAATCAGCGAGCAACTCTAATACAACGATTGATGTTAAATTAAACTAGTCCAGTCCAACAGCGGAGAGCACACACATATTTATACTCGAGAGGATATTTATGTAAGCTTCTCCTTCTTCTTCTCCTGGACACGCGTATGAGAATAAATCATGCAACTTCGGCAATTTGTGTGAAAATACGGTAACATCACGTGGAAACCTTTTTTTCGAGTCAAGATCGCAAAAGTAAGCGAGACAATGCAATTGATCATAATACCTTGTAATTGTAAGGAGTACGAATACATGTATACTTTATACAAGTTTATATTTTACTCTTGACAATGTAGCCAAATTCGATTCATTATTTACACAAGATATTGGATTACGCCAGACACTGTGGTCTCTACGAGCTCTACACAGATACAATCGGATGCATACAATGGCTCTACAGCGAAGCAGTCAAATTCCAGACAAAGCACGTCTGGACGCCCAGAAATTCGTGTCTGGCTGGCTGGCTGTCTGGAAACGGAGATATTTTGACCGGCTTTCTCTTTTAAAATAGAACAAGCGCGTCAGCTCTGCTCGACACTGGAATCGATTGCGAATTCTGTTGTTCTCGCTCCTCCTTGGGTATTTCGAGTCGCTGTTGTCATATCACAATTGTTGTGCTTTCCTGGATACAATGTACGAGAGTTTGAAAAATTACTATTTTTCAGTCGTCGAGATCTAAGCTTGTGCAACAAAAATATTATACAAACTTTTGATTCATGCACAGTATTTTAAACAAAAATAGACTAAATCGAAATGTGTATATTTAGAGTGAGGTATCGAAAAGCTCGGAACAAATCGCTGTGCATGCGTACATGTATTTGTTGCATTAAATTTAATTGAACGATCCTCGAAATGATTCTTCCAAGAAGACGACAAACATATTATGACGTCGACATTGATTAAATTTGTCTCGTTGCAAAAGATAAGTAGATAATGGACGCAATAAAGAAACAAACGGAGCGCGTGTAAGCAAGATGCAGCGTTAATTTACATTTTGCACATCATACTAATAATTTCATTATAAAAACACGTATGTATACGGACGATCTCAAAGAGCCTACTATACAAGCCCGACCTATTACACACTGCGCTACAGCCTCTTTTCCTCTCTTTCGGTCCAAAAAGCACACGCCCGCTTCCATTTGTCAAATGCAACGTGTCCACGCCACGCTACGCTAACTAATATATATTATTACCCGCAGCGCCACGACGACGACGACGACGACGACGACGCATGGCGCCGACTCAATTAAAC
This sequence comes from Copidosoma aretas, assembly GCA_030522625.1. Lineage (NCBI taxonomy): Eukaryota > Metazoa > Arthropoda > Insecta > Hymenoptera > Encyrtidae > Copidosoma > Copidosoma aretas. The sequence continues at coordinate 8,963 of JAPYYV010025907.1, forward strand.
GAAATGGCGGATTTCTCGGAAGCTCCAAGCGCTTCCCCTCTCGAGAGCGGCTGAAATTTTGCAAGAATCAGGGGAGCCGATTTGCAAAGTTATTCTCGGAAGATGAAAGGAATATACACTCGTATCTCTCTCTCTCTCCGTACGTGTACGCGTCTGTATGTGTATGTATTGTGTGATGGCTGGAGCGTGTGGAGGAAGAGGGTTGGCACACGAAGCAGGGCTCATTTCCCATCATGGGGTTCGAGGCTGTACAGAGAGTACGGCTTGGAAAGTAGCGGAATATCGTTACTGCGGCGTATCGATCTTCTTAATTGTGAAAAACGTACAATAGATATACCACGACGCACCTCCGGAAAAAAAAAAAGTGAGGAGGAATAACTTGTGCAGCCAGATGGGAATGCACGCCTGCCTCCCGCCCACTCTCGGCTGCACAAAAAGACCCTATGTTCTGGAAAACAGATATTTGCGCCAAAGTTTCGAGAAAACAGCGCGGAAGCAGGAAGGGAAAGGGGAACAATTTTTTCAAAAGCCCCCGCGATCATCATTACTCTTTCGCCCGAGTTCGCGCTTTTTTCCCCATGATACAGACGCCGTTGTGCAGTATGGCACGCGCGCGCCGATTGTCAAAGGTGAATGGCAGCTCAACAACCAAAACTATAGTGCGTGTAATTACCCCATACAAAAACCAAAAGCGCTACCTACCTCTCGAGCTACGGTAGCTGCTGCCCCTTTTTTCGTCTCAATTTTCAGTCTGCTTCTTCTCTATTTCGTCGAGCTTTTTTTTCGTTTCGCGAAGGGAGGGCGATGTTTCGTGCTTTTTTGACCCAGTGGAGATTTTTTTGAGACGTTTAACATGGCTGGCTGTGAGTGTTTTAACAATCGTTCGTGTAATGAGACACGAGGACAGGGTTTCTTTCCACCAGAAGATTGTTCACGTTTGAGATTCTGGTTGAACATAAACGGCACGGCTACCTCGTTAGTTACGATGATGGATCCCTGCGGGGTTTGTTGATTAATTTATACAGTTATAGTAGCTGCACGACACTCGCTCATCCCGTCCTGTTGCCTAAATTGCCGTAAATTGCATCACGCGTTCCTCTGACTTTTGCAAGAGATTAGCTTGTATACGCTGTTTTTTTGGAACCGTTTGGAACAACGACACGCGTCGAGTTGGATGTTCGTAATGCTCTATTCTACACAATTACTACACGCGGCCAAAGATCCAAACTCAGTCATTTTAGTCCCAAATTAGTCCCGATCTTTGGGGGCTGTCCAAATATTTTTCAGTCGGAGCGTACAGGACATTATATAACAACAAATATACAGCTGCTGCACGTACGGGAGAGGAAAAGAGATTTTGGCGACACTGAGCACAAAGGGAGCGAAGAGCCATTCGTTGCGTATATCTGCAGGGTCCGTTCGTATAGGCGACGGCACGATTCATTTCCGCATCCAGCTCTGCTCTCTGTTATCTCCGGGTGGCAAATATGTACCAAATACTGTATACTGTACGGTAGTACGAGGAGGAGGAGGAGGGTAAAACGCGAGGCTGGACGAGTGCGATACTGATGGCGTTTTGAAAAGATACCCTCTATATAGATATACGCCTGCACGTCCCGCTGACGGATCGGGAGAGCGTCTGTTTGTTTGTTTTGTCCCGTTGCACATGTATATATATATATATATGTATACTACGTATAAATGGGTGCTCTGTAGCGGAAACTATTTGTTACGCTGAAATGTTGGCTGTGCTTTGGCGTCGAGGGAATATGCGAAGGGGAAATTCAAGCGGTGCTCTCTGTGGATTTTTCGTGAAATAATTTGGAAACTCGAACATCCGCACACGGTGTGCAATTAAATGTTATTGCTTCCAAACGGGTGCGCAGGCAAAAATCCAATAATGTCGTGATTCGAGACAATTGAAAATGATGGCATTGCAATATTGACGACAGTATTGAAAGGGTATCGGGGCCGGTAGCAATTAAGAAAGCAAAAATGTATAAGTATCATATTTGAACTACGGTTAAAACCATGTCGCATTGCAAGCTCCGGGGCGTACAATTTGCACGACAGGTGATTTTAATAATACACCCTCTGATAGTAACAATATCCCAAAGTTGCCAAATGCACCGAAACAACCACCGCCAGCACTGCGGTGGCAGCAGCAGACATAAGTATCTGCATGGACTTTTATTCCTAATGGTGGACGCCGCGCGCGCCCCCGCGAAAAATCAATACGCACAACGTTCTTCCATTGTTCTTCTCTATTATTGTATATACGTATATACAGAGGTACCGCGTGTTCCCCCTTTTTGGCGCTTATCACGACCCCGCGTGTTTAAATTCATTCAGCCCCAGTGGATGCAGTAAACACCGATCATTCGGAACTAGAGATGGGCACATTTTTGCGCTGCAGGAGAGCATCGCAAAATCGTGAACCAAAAGAATAAAATAAAAAATGCACGTCCCATCGAGTTATACATATAATGGAGTGGTTGTAATAATACATAATATGCAGATGTAGCGGAAGCGCACGCGTGGGCCAGCTTTTTTTTTTTTCATCGCGCCCATCCATCCGCGCCAGGTTCGGGATATAATAAAAGTACCCCGGATAATACACGGATCAGTCGAGGGTATTGAATAGCGCTCGGAAAGTACAGACAAGTGCTTATACAGATAGGTTATCGTTTGTACAGTACCTATCGCGCATAATACAGCCGCACTGCAGCGCTGCAGCGATGCGCCCGAGCAGGTTTACTTTTTCACACCCTCTCCTCTCTCTCGCGCTATCTCTTCCGTTACTGTGTATACCGCAGAGCTCGCCTGTCTCTCTCTCTCCCCCTGCATGCGTGTATATATATCAACACACCACAGACGGGATCATTGATTTATCGACGATGGAGCTGCAGAGCTGGGGGCAAGAGCGGGTATATTTATACCGTATGGATGGAGGTACTGGGATTTATGACGCTCGCTGGGAATTAAAGCAACGATTAGCCGCGCGTAATATACCCGCGGGTAGTGGGTACGCATTGGGGGGGGGGGGGGGGGGGGGGGGCGGGGGGGCGGGGGGGGGCTTCGTTCCAATGGACTGCTTGTAACTGGGGTTTACTTTATCCGCCCCCCCCCCCTTTTTCTACTTTTACACCAAAGACAGAGGCAGTAGCCGCTCGAAATGTATGTGCATCAATGCTGAATGTTGGAAGAACCATATTACATTGTCGTCCAATCGAGCCTTGCAGATAAACGTACGTATGTACGTATAAATATAGTAGCTGCGTTGGAAAACTCATTACTGCACATTGTCGGGCAAAAGTCGCGGCGCGGAGGAGTTGTTTGTTCGGAGCGCAGTGGTAATAAAACGGGGAAACTCTACCTATAATGTACATATACATATTGCGGAAATTATTGTCATGGCTCGCTCGCTGTTCGTCTGTCGAGCCCACGAAGAACATTCAACATCAAAAGCCGTCCTGCAGACTGTGTCAGGCAGAAATAGAGTCAGCACAGCTTGATTAAACTCATTGTTGTTGACATCGTGTACGCTCGGGATAAGTACCGTACACGGTCGTATTCATTTTTAAAACTTTGGCTTCCACCGTGTTCCCCTACACGTTTTCACGAGTTTTCATACTCTCGATCGCGGAGAACGCGCAAGTGCAACGTGTACACATGCAAACGCAATAATTATAATTTAACGTGCGTCGGCGTGCAACGCATTATATTTGTGCTGATAATATTTAGCGCATCTGTTTGTATTTGCGTACCGTCTGTACGTACGCGCTTTCCCCCTCTGTTTACCCACATATGTACAGAGGACGAATTACCGCGCAAATGATTATCATGCACGTAGCTTTTCGAATAATTTACACGCCGGTCGTCGTTATTATCGACATTTTCTTTTCACGCAGTCATTAGGGAAGGGATCGTACGAAAAAGAGAACCACGAACGATTTGTCCTTCTTTTGTACGCACAAAGCCCTCGGCCCATATCCTCTGTACCCTGCGCATTCGTGACTCGCGTCTCTGCAGGTATATAAAGTGTAAGTGTAATGTACCATAGAGAGCGATGTCGGGGCTGGGGGATACATACAGATAATGGTAAAAGGAGGAGAAAGAGAAGGGAACGCGGGAGGAGAGCTACATCTTGGCTTCTGTGTGCCGTTTTCCTGCGGCGATTGAGGCTCGACTCTCAAGACTTATACTGCACACGGCTGCAGCTAATAGCAAGGGCGGTCGTGGCTAGCAAAAGAGAATAGAAACATTGCGTACATAATATGTTTGTCCATTTTCATAAATGCATACAAATGCATCGAGATTAAAAAACCAAGACTCCCGTGAAAGAGACCCTCAGAGTTGGTTTCGGTAAAGCCCGTTCCGGTAAGAACGATCATTAATTTAACATGATTTCGTTTGCAAGCGTGGGGTGGATGCAGATTAATCGAGGCCTGCAGTGTGCGCAATAACGGCACTGGAACGAGTAATACTCGTGGATCTATCATATATCAATATCCACTCGCAGCTTCCATTTCGACCCGACGTCATTATTATTATTATTATTCTTATGATCATCTGTTTCAAAGTATCAAACGTTCCGCATGCCGCCTGCACCCATGTCCGCGTATCTTGAATTTCGGCAAAATTAGTAGTATATAGGTGTATGCTCGAATTCGGAAAAACGATCGATCAAAACGGGCTCCCTGCAATGCAAGCTAAGGTGCGGAAATAAAAAGCGCAGCTACGGCATCGAACGAAGCTTTTACCCCCGGAAAATCCAATACAGGTATAAGAGGAGAGAAGCACGCGTGGATTCGGAGCCGAATGAGAGAGAGAGAGAGAGAGAGCCTACTACGATAGGGCAGAGAAGAAGCGGTATACATAGGTGAGTACACGTCCACAAACTTTGAAAGCTCGCTCTCGCGCCAGCAGCGAGCTTTCGAAAATGCATTCGAGTTTATGCGCTTCCCGCAGCCCCCAGGAAATAAAAGTTTGAACTATCGGGAAACGAAGTAGCGTTCATCGTACGATCCCCTCCGCCGGCTGCACGATGCTCTCCTCTCCACCCTCGGGGCATGCAGCTCTGCAGTGCTAGAGAGCTGCCGAAGACTTGTCACCGATAAAATCGGGGCCGGGGGTTTCCGAACGTACATATACATTTTTCGTCGCCTGTGTCGCTCGACACGTCTGCATGCATGTTTCCACCTCTTCTCCGACTACCCCAACACATGTGATTATATATATATATATATATCATTGTGCACGAGGATGCCAGTTTAGGTTTTTCGATCCAAAAGGAGCTGCATCAGAGTACCGTCGCCGATCGAGCGCAAGTTTCCAACTCGAAGAGTGTAACATCCTCTCCCTCCTCGAAATAGAGTTGAGAAGATTTTTTGAAGAAGATCGTTTTGCCGACAAATAGAACTGCAGAATCTAACAGCCATCACGCGGTTACTATTATGGAGAAAAAAAAAAAAAAAAAAAAAAAAAAAAAAAGAGGGAAGCCACCACCCCCCTGGGATCAAACTACCCCCAATGGATTTTAAAAACCAACTGATCCGCCCGTCCATCTGTCCGTGCGTGGAGCAAGGACGGAGGGCGAGAGAGGGCAATCAATAGATCTTGGACCCCGACGTCCGAACGTTATATTACCCTGCGCGCAGCCTAGTATATATACAGAGCTCCCCGAGGAGTCATCAGTTGGCAGTGGATACATAGGTACAACGACAACAAGGCGGACAAACAGCAGGGCGTTTGGTTTTTATTTTTTATTTCCCCCGCGGCCGCCAAGAGGGCACGAGCGCGCCCCCCATTGGCAAAAGCAACGACCGGCTCTCTCTCTCTCTCTCTTCTCGTGCATGCGGCTCTCGTTTTCCCGTTTTAGATTTCACGAGATTTCACGTGCACATTATGGGGGCAATGGTAATAAATGGGCCGAAGAACCTCGCGATGCAATATATTACATTGTAAAATTCCTGATGCACGTCGCATCCTCCTCCGGACAAAATTAAGCAACACTCCCTTGTCCCTGATGTTGTTTTCAATTTACCGCCCCTATGGCCAACTTTGATCGATACACGCGTCGGGTGGAGTTCTCTCCTTCAACAATATCCTCGCGACAAAAACGATAAAACACACAAATACGGCCACGGAACTACTCGCAATAGGGAGCAGCTCCGGGAAAATAAGGCGAACGGTACGGGTATACAAACCGAGCGTTTTTCGTCCCCTCCCCCGGTACACGCTGCGACCAATTTGCGCGCGTACAACCCGGTTTCCGTATTCCCCTTTCTCTTCCTCTTCGGCATCCGTACAGCAGCCAGCGCGATTTTCCACCTCCTTGAGGACGATTCGCGCGCGCGCCTTACCCCTGCCACCCTCCTCCGTCGCCTCCTTTTTTTCCCCTGTGTATGTGTGCGCAGCCTAGCTCCCACCCCCACCCAGATTGGGACCGATTTACCTTGTTCCCTCGGGGGGTGAGTTTTATCCATGTATAGGCGCTTCATTTGCGCGGTGCAGCCGCAGCGAGCCGAAAGAATCACGATTTATTCCGCGCGCTCGGATATTCGTCGATTATACATTATTTAACGTAGGTGTATACGTATCATGCACTACTTTTCTCAACGAAAACGTTATCGTTGGTCGAAGAACAACAGCACAACGTGATTGATTCAGTATATATTTAGTTTACGCTCTCGAGCTGTACTTTTCCGCCGTCACCACCACCACACCGGCCTACTCGTATTATACGTATAAATCGTCAAAAATGACGAAAAAAGCCCCATCGGCTCAAAAGTCAGAGCGTAATGGGTATAAGTACTTGTAGTCTTGTACTCCTCCGATTTCACGACGGTGCGTGGTGCCGATGCTGTGCTTCTGTCATTAACGTCAGAGTACAAGGGTGCAGGCTAAGAGACGAGAAGAGACGAGCGGAGGAGGAAGGGAAGGTGCGCTGGTAAGTTATATATATTACATGGGCTTGCGGCTCAATACTACGGTGGTGTGAGCACGTCAAGTGTAGGGAGAGACGCACACCACCACCACCACCACGCGCGTGTGCAGCGTATGTATATGTATATTATACTCTGGAGGCGAGAGGAAGAGGCTGCCGCGGAGGCGTCGAGTGTGTATAGGGAAACGAGTGCTGTTGCCGCTGCCGCTGCTGTGAGGGAAATCGGCGCGAGCGAGGGGCCGCGGCGTGGCGAACGAGCTGCGGGCTGCGGGCACCTCCTCGGCACGTTTATACATATATACACAGCAGCAGCTTGCCTTGCCTCCGTGCCCTCTCCTTTCAGCCCCCCCCCCCCCCCCCCCTCCCCCCCCCCCTCCCCCCGCCGCCCCGCCCCCCCGCACCTGCAATTAATTTTCCCTTTTTTCGTTCCGTTCCGTTGCCGGCCCCCTCGTATGGTGTTTCCCCTATTGTTTGTCTCCAACCTTTTTTTGTTCCCTTTTTGTTTCGTCTGCCGTATTGTCCCGGTATCCACCGTAGTTTCGGGAAAAGTAACAGAGACGGATGTTGCAGTTGCCGATATCGCGAAACGTAAAACCAGACATTTGCAGCTATGGATTTTCAATCGCGCGGACGGACTGGCGACTCGTACAAAACCAGAAAAAGTGCAATCGAGGGGGGAAGGAGCGATCATTGCGACTCGAGTCTCAAATTGAAAAGTGGCATGAGCGAGCACAAAAAAAGGGGAGGGGCTGATCGCTCTCCCGCGAGGTGTGTATTATCATTATGATTGAGTGAACTAATGCGTGTTAGCTTGTAGAGAGGGCCAAAAGTCAATTAGATTATATACATAGGTACTCGTACCTCCTCCTTCGTTATAACTATGTGCATGTTGAACCGACCAACTTTCCTCACCTCCCCTGTACCTACCCTCTCTCTCTCTCTCTCTCTCTCTCCCGCACCGTTACACCACATCCATTACAAGCATGCGTGCCCAACTCACCCCTGTACCTACTCGATAAACATTTTGTGCACTAGAAGCCGTTGCGCAAAACGAGAGCTCCGCTACACACGCGTTGGCATATGAAAGCATCGTGTTGTTTGCTGCTGCCGCTGGACCTCCCTTTACAAAGTTTGGTCTGTTTACTACTATACGTCTATACGTGTATACATATAATCTAGTGCAAGCGAGCGAGAGAGATGAGGCTGGGGGGGGGGAGCTTTGGCTTTGCCGCTGTTCATGCATGTATGCAAACCGCATGTACGCGCATTGCCGTTGTATCTACTCGTCGGAAATCACTTGGGCCCCCGCGAGCAGGCGCTCCTCAAATAAATCGTTCAGCGCCGAATTAGGCTACTGCTTTCGCCAATTGTATTCATTCGTCGATAATGGTGTAGGTATTTGCGTTGGCGAAACATTTGACGTTTGGGATAGTGTAGTTGTCGAGTATAACTGATATCCGTGTAAATATTCCTGGCTCGATAAAAGCACTTTTACTACTCATACGTGTCGCTGCTTCGTGCATTGATCGGTGCAACGGTGGCAAGGTTACAATTGTTCGCGATGAAAATACACAGCGCCGCAACAAGCACGTTATATACACATGGAAAAGTTGCTGTGTGTGCATACTATACTTTAACCCTCAGGCGAGATAGACGCGAGCGCGCGCGAGGGGGACTTATCGAGTGTTTGCTCTCTGCTGCCGCCCTCCGACTCTCATCTCCTGTGCCGCTGATGACATTTCTATTCTCGTCGCTGCTGCTGCTGCTGCTGCTGTTTTTCATCCGTCTTCCGAACCCCTTTGCCATCCCTGCCGCTGATGGATACCCCACCATCATCTAGTGTTTTCGTTGCCCACTCCTCTACATCCCTCGCGTCGAATGTTCTATTGTTTTTCCTGATTTATATTTTTCGTGTACTCCGTCGATACTGTTTTAGTTGGGATGGATAAAGAATGGGCGTGAAAAGAGTCAACAAACTGTCGATGACGGAGCTTATCGTCCGGTCCAATGATGGCATGGCAACTCACAAATGGGCCCGGTAATTCAGCACATAGTCCATCAGAGTCGTCTCTGCGCGTATGTACGAAAAAATGTATCGGACAACAGGTTTTCAAAGTCGATGGAAGAGGAGAGAAAAAAAACTCCTCTCTCCTGTTGTCTCCCTCAGATCCGTCCTCTACTCACCCCTGCGCGGGTAAGCGTGCATCAGTCCCGAGCCACGGCGACGACGACCCTTCAACGTTTCTGCCCCGCACTCAACTTCAGTAGGGAGAGCAGTACAGATAGACCGACGGCACTAATTTTACTGATTCAGGGGAGGGAGAGGGTGCGCGTACGTACGGCGAGGTGGTGGTCCGTCCCTCTTTGTGCGTCGCTGCGTGTACCTATTATAATATACCATATAATATTGTGACACGAGACGGAGGAGGACGCGGAAGCGAAGAAAAAACGCTTTTGGGGAAAAACATAAATATTGGGGTTTTCGTCTTCGGGCGATGTATTACATCAATCATCGTACTTTCGGAATTTTCGTGATGATCTGTAGGCTCGACAATTCGGTAGGATTATACATATACGACTGGCTCCTCCTAGCTCCTCCATTCGATTAACGGCGTCACGTTTCTTGGCTCTGCGTCGCACTAATTTGATTAAAATCGTGTAAGATCGATCGTGTACATACATATTTATATACGAAGCAGGGGAACGAACAAATGAACCATACGCATTGCTGCTGCACAACGCTTGCGTATACTTACATATCCAACACGCTAACAGAGGTATGAATAACAGCTAGAACAGCATCAGGAACATAATTTCTCGGCGAATAAAAATGATTACGAGAGAGAGAGAGAGAGAGAGAGTGCTTGCACGAATTAAATGCAGTGGTACGTAAGTACGCGCGCGCGCACGCGAGGACGAATGTACTGTGTTAATTTAATTTCGCTTCGTTTTCAGGGATAATATAGTATGGGTGGTGGTGTTCCCCTGGGTGAGCACTGAGCAGCACTGACAGAACACCACCTTATAAATATATTATGCACGTGGGTTATGACTATACCAACATATGCTGGTAGGGTACTTAGTCAGTGCCGCAGTATGGATGGATGGATGGATGGCGTTTTCGTTTGGTGTACGTATATAAGGTAGGTATACCGTAGGGTAGTATATATATAAATGGCAGCTGTATGCGGCTTTTTGAAAAACGACAGTCATTGCGTGCGTGTGTGTGTGTACTTGCCTACAGGACTAGGGGGGATTTATATATGTACAGAGACAGGGGGAGAGGACACTGTTGAGTGCAGGAAGAGCTCGCGTGAGAGAGCGATGTGCGTTGGCTGTTCAGGCTGTTGGTCGACGGGTGCAAAGGACGTTATATATGCGTATGGGGTGAGAAGGAGGATGTGAGGTCCTTCGAAAATTCTCCTTTTTCCCGTCCTGTGTTTCCCGCTGTACTTATATATATATAGGTTCTACAGAGCAGATATAGCTATATTATGTATACGGAAGGCCAGCGCGAGTGACCGTGCCTCATTAGACTGATGTAGTCGAAAGCTCGGATAAAGCTTGTAGCATCATCTTGGGAGTATAGTATGCCGAGTAAAGGGGTTTTTATTATAATCATTAAAGGGCTGTACGCGGGGTTTATAAACAGTATTTAAAATGATACATCATCATCATTATGGTTACGCTTTCGAACAATTTTTTATTAAATTTACAGTAAACCAACAACCAATTTTTCTGTATTAAAATAAAATTAATACGACCTTACGAAATCAAACAACTTCAACATTCGACAGGGAAATAATCTAACGAGGCGACCGAGAAAACCTTTTTTACTCCGACGGCAATGCAAGAAAAACAAATCGACGCCGAACGAGTCAGCAATTTTCCATACGCGGTATATCTGATGAAAAAA
>JAPYYV010025908.1:0-10258 GCA_030522625.1 Copidosoma aretas
TCCTTTCGGATGAGGGAGAGGGAGAGCCGCAGCAGCCGCGTCTTCCCGCCAAAGGAAAAGCCGAGCCGGGGAAAGCCTCGGGGCCCCGGCAGTTGCGCCCACGCGTCCCTTCCGAGCGCGTCGTGCTCGTCGGGGTTTTTCCGGCTCGCTTTTTTCCAAAGTGCCGTGCAGCGAGACCGCTGTTCCCGCCAAATTTTTTGCCACCGCTCCGGCCGCGCGTTGATGGGAGCACCGCTGGCAATGACTTTCGAGCGGTTGCTGGTTCATTTTTTCACCCGTTGCCCCGTTCGCGCGAGGGCCGGGGTTCGTCGCTGGAATATCGCGGGGAGAAGTGGAACGCGAGTCATCGACGGGGTGCGCTGTGTTTTTTATTTCATCGCGTTTGATCGTCATATTCGGTTGGCACGGGAAACACTTTACTTTTCCGCTAACGCGCGGATGTGGAACCTTTGCGGTCCGAAGTTGTTCAGCTCGGATTCATCGATTCGCGAGTGCAGGTTGAAATGCACGAAAAAAAGTCGATTTGACTTGGTTTTGGTTTAAAAATAAAGTGTCTTTGGGCAATTCATCATCTTTCGCTGCCTTGATAAGTAGCAAGGTATTTTGAACCATAGTTTATAATTCCATCAGAATAATTCGACATTACGGTTTCTTTAACAACTTTAAGTAGCATTTTAAAATTTTAAGAATCACTTTCTCACCGTACGGCCGCACTAGAAGTAATTATTCCAAAATGTTTTGAATATCTCGTACTTTCTACCTCATAATAGTTTGTCACGGCAGTGTGAGAACACTTTAGATTTCCTAACGAAAATGATGGGTTTTTTTAGTCGCTTATAACATTCGCATTTTCAATATAAAAATTTGAGGTTCAGTGCATTGGAAACGGCGTACCAAATCATCACAAACTTTTAAACACGCGGATAAAATTTTTTTAAACGTAAATTTTTACTCAAAAACTATGATAATGCTCTGCAAAGTTTTACAAAATTTTAGCAACTGTATTTGCCCTCATAACTATAACCAAAAGTACTGCAAATGTTATTTTCTCAAGTTACGCGTTAGCAAATGAATTCTAGTTTTGGCAACAAGTATTAAAATAATCATTAGATTTTCAACTATGACCTGTAATAATCTCACGAATGATGAAAAAATTTACTGAAATTGGAAGCACGCTGATAAAGACCGATTCAAACTAAATCACGACAGAAAATTCGAAAAAAAAAAAATAACCACCAATACTTGAAAAAAATTCTTGAAAATTCCATCGTGAAATACCAGACATTTTACAATATTGAATACAAATGAGTTTTGAGAAAAAGGGAAAGGTTGAGTTTTTCGAAAAAGGGTCCCCCTGGACTCTCCCCTCACAGGTATGTATACATGTGTCTTTGTATACGTGGGTGGAGGAGTCTGTGGTGGACGCGTCGATTGGTTAATATCTCTTTAGCTGCTTCCTGCCAACGACTAACGGTTAGGTAAGCAAAGTGTGCGACTTGACGGAATCCATCCCATCATCCTGTTCAGTGGTGATCCCGTAGCCATGAGTTTCGGCCTTCGAAGGATTTTCGACTACTCCGTCTCAGACCACCGTATTTTATTTTTCGATATTTTATGGATATTGCGGATGTGCTTCTTCCGTTTTAGCTATTCGTGTAATAATTACAAATAATAGTTACACTTTATTATTTGTAACTTTTAAGAGAGAAAAATGAGGAATTCATTGATTGGATCTTATAGCATAAGCATACCTTGTACATTTTCTAATCTCGTCATGTCAATCACTGCCTCTTCTCTTGTTTAATGATTATTTTAAAAGAAAAGGCGTGTATCAAGTCTTGGCAATTCATTACCATTTTCAATATATAGTTTATCAAAATTTGCAGGTTTCAGTATTTGAATCTTCTAAACGATCTGCCTTTTGTAGATAATCTGTTTGGTTTGAACCAATCAAATGTAAGAGTCTTCGTTTTTGCTTAAGCCAAACTAAATTTGCTTTAGAAAAATGTTTAAAACCTCGTACATACTAAATTTTTGTGATCTTCTCGCTCTCAAAAGTACTTCTAATTAGAAGTTTTGTAGTTCTTGTCTGAAACCATTCATAAAATACCGTGCATAAGGATGGTACTTTAAAAACTTATTGCTCAGCTTCGAGCAAACAAATAAATTCGAAATTTGGTCAAATGACGGATGTCGCAAACAAGTCTTATTACTTTGCTAATAGTACAGAATAACCTTAAGAGGATTCTATTGAGTGCAAAGTATCAGATAATCACATGAAATCGAAATGTGTTATTCTTAAACTTTTTTTTTCAAAATTATCTTTTTGTAAATACGTCGTATGGTAAAGATTCTGAAAATCTAGTGGTCCAAAATATTGATGTAACTTCTCGCAGATAATGGAGATAGCAAAAAAAAAAACGAGTAGCACAAAAGTAGAGATCATGAGCTTCATTCCACACTAAGAAAAACTAATGTTGACGACCAAACCATGAGATATATAATTCTCTGGTAAAGTGTCATGGAGACATTGAAGTTTCCTACCTTATTGGTAAGGTCGATTTGGTTTCATAGCTTTTCAAATATTATTAATTCAATAAATAGCGCATTCGGGCTTGATTCATACCTTGAAATGAAAGAGTCGTCGTAAACATTCTTCATTTTCCTATAAAATAGCTATTCATTCAAAAATTAATGTTTGGAAGATGCGTACATAATAAGAAATCCGTAGTCGGCAAGTCAGAAATCTCCAAGTATGTCTGGATTTGGACAGCTTTACTTTCGGCCGTGGTGCTTCGTGTGTCAACTACCCTAATGGGTGCGTTCGATTTAAGCGTTTCTTATCCCGATCGTATCCCAGTCGTTTCCTGATTAACATACGTGGTAAATCTGTGTACAGCTTTATGTATAGGTATGCCAGGTATGTTAGTCAGGAAACGATTGGGATACGATCGGGATACGGATCGCTTAAATAAAACGTATCCCCTTTTTCTTGCCCCAGCAGCCTGGAAAGTGATCTTATTGCGTTAGGTTCATTTGTTTTGTTCCTTCCACTCCTTACCCTTACCCTTAACGACTTAACGAGGATCTTATATTGATCACTCAATTATCTAATCCATTAATCACACATTCTGTTTGTCTTACTTTAAGATTACACATTAATTAGAATAATGTTCATCGAAAAGCAGATCAACTTTGTGACTGAATGGAACGATCGAAATGAACTGAACCAAACAAATAGTATATTAAACCGAATAATCAGGGATGTATGGTGTCAAGCTCAGCCTAGAGGGCACCAGTAACTCGGGCCCTGATTGACTTTTTTCACTCAATAAGTGCTCAACACTATTGAAAAAAATCACGTGGTTGTACTTCGTAATAAACCATGCGATTTGTTTCATAAACCATGTACTTTTTGTCTCAAATTACCAAGTGATTTTTTTTATATAACCACTTGGTTTTCATAAATCTACGTGGTTTTTAGAAACCATGTGAAAATTTCAGACAAAACAACTACATTCTTTATGAGATAAAACCACGTGGTTTACCACATGGTTAACCTCGAAGTATAACCACATGGTTTTTTTAATGATAAAAAGAGTATGATTTTATGCGGATTTTGGCTATTTTATTCTTTCCACTGTTTTGGCTGTAGCACCTTCCAGGGTAAAAAAAGCGTAACCTGTGACGTGGGGGGCGGGGACGGATATATATGACATACGACACAGTGCATCCGAATCCCAGTACAAATCAACGTGGTATCATATTATGTGGCTAAATATCCGTAAATGTCACCAAATTTCCCTACAGTAGGCATTTAGTTAGGCATTGGGTCTTACTGGAAAATATGAAGTTCAAACAAGCAATAATTACGACGTGCCTTTATCTTTTTGCATCATATCATCATAAGGTATAAGTTGTACTTTCGTACACGGAGAGAAAAAACAGCTTATAATTATTCTGGACGACTAGATCGTAAAATTTACGTGCGCCGTTGTACTTAAGTATCTATACTTATGTCCGTGTGACTCACAGGATTGTTCATCGGTACCGCATATGTCTAGAGTCAGTGACGCAGTAGTAATACGTCCAAGCTGCTGTGCTAGAATAATTCCCGTAGCGGCCCCGACTTATTCGCAGTGCAACGGCAGTACGGCACTAGTACATATTTGGTGGACGAGCAGTCGTGTCAAAATCGTTAGTGTTCTCTCCGTGTAGATTTTGACCCCACAATAATATTGTCCCTCCGAAAAGTAGCATCCACATTTTTCACATTTGAGTTGTGGTTTATTTACTTCTATTTTTTCTTGAGTCTGTAAGTACTCATTTGTTCATTTGCCGTTTTATTTGTATTGCAGAAGCATCAGTGAGATCAACGCTCGTCGTGTGTCTTCCCAACATCTTGGTACTGTATCAAGAAGTACCACGTGTATGCAGTGAGAATCCGATAAGACGTGTGCTTAAAATTGTCACCGGCTACCTGCAAGATTCTGAGACCCAGGTAAAGTATATTTTAAAAGCTACATTTTGATCCAATCAAACGATCGATCTTTTGTCGATTTAATTCCTGGGTTGCTCGGCCCTTCCTTCGTTGACACAAGTGTTTCTCGTTAATAGGTACGTCAAGATGCGACGGGAGTCATTAAAACGCTGCTGGACCGCGAACTACTGGACCAGGAGTCCATCATACAGGACCTGTGCAAAACCATCGTCGAGCTCTCGTGTGACGTTAACCATGACTTCCAGACACTGGCGCTCAGCGTAAGTTGGATTGCATATCTGTTTGTTAACTCCTTTTTCTTATAACTTGCACAAGGTAGGATTTTTGGTCATGAGATGTAACTACTCCTTCGTAATTTCATTCAATTATTGTACGCGATGTTTCGAGTCATCAATATATCGATATTGATGGAAATATTGCAAGCGATGATATTTTTACTTGTAGAAATCTGTGAATCGAACAGTTGTACGTAATATGTATCAACGAGGTGAGACGCGACTAGTAGCGATACGTGGTGGCTAAAAAAGGAACTAAAACCTATCAAAATTTTGGAGTATAATTTATGACAGATAAAATGATTCTAAATACAGAAAAATGATCAAAAGAGCCAAAAAGTAAAGCAGGTGATTGCAGTGTACCTTGTTATAAAAAACACAAGTGTGGATTGTATTATTTTCCCATTGGCTGCTAAAAATCATACTGCAAAGTACTCGATAGCTCTCAACCAGCCGCAAAATGTATGACCTAACCAAACCTACGTCGGTAAAAACATTGCATGAAAGATTTTTTTTCGCTACAGAATACATAATTAGCAGCAGTTAAACTCACGCTTTTGATAAATCTTGATGGTATATCTGCTAGATAATAATTATGAAAAACTATTATTATTTCTTGGCTTTGGCCGCCAACATTTGAGTGCTCACTTTAGGACTACATTGGGAGTATTGGGACAGGTTTTGGTTCTCTTTTCAGACACCACGCATCGCCACTAGTCGCGTCTTACCTCGAGCAGGTAATATTTTTAAGCCAAACTCTCTGTCTTTAAGCTTTTGGATAAAAGTTGACAAAGTAAGACTTCATCATTCACATTTGACACGAATCTTAACAAACATTTTATTACACTCAGTAATATTTCTGCTAGAATAATCTATACTGTGGCCAAAACAAATTTTTGTATTCATTGTACTGAAGAGCAGTGCGAATGTCTCGAAGCGAAGCGTTTTGTCCTAACTCTTGGACTATAGTGCATCAATGAGAATTTTGTATAACAGCGCAGAATTATAAAACTACTACCTACCTGTATGCTGCAAATATTACTACCCACCACTTATTCTACTCGTATTCTACCATACACTATTGCAGCCCTGTTATTGTTCGAAATTGTATTACTCGCAATCAGCGGAAATTCGTGCCTGCGATGATCGAGCCAACGTTGTACGAAAGACAAGCTATTTTTCAATGGTCATTAAAGAGTCCTGTCTTCCCACTGTGAATAACCATGTGAATGATAAAATCTCACGTTGTCGCTTTTGCATGAAAAATTACAATCCAAGTATAGTTTCGAGGGAGCGCATATCAAGCATACGCACAATTTCCATGATCCATGCATTTATTGTGATCCCACGACAAATCAAACTCTTCATCCCGATCGGGTGACTGTCGTTGCACGCATTATTCGTAAAAAAGATGCACCGGCAAACTAAGGGGGGGGGGGGGGGGGCAACCCCCCCGCAAAAACGGGGGGGGGGGGCGGTTTCTGTCCGTCTTCCCGCCCCCCTTCCTTGTCTTTCGGCGAACAACAACGCCGGCGCAAGTTGAAAATCAGACGGGCTGCAGGGTCATGCTTTTACCATCAAAGTTGGTTTGTCATAGGGTAATTGGCTATCACAGCCAGCTTTGATGAGCAAAATCGTGTCCGCCATCTACCGGGAGGGACACGCTCGCGCGCTCCCAACGTACGTTTTCAACGACGCTCGAGCACGTTGCACTTTTGCGGTCCGATACATCAAATTGGTTGTGGAATGTCCGCGCTTTTCCTCATATCACAGCCATTTTGATGAGCTTGGCCCGTAGAACCGATCGACGACGCTCTTCGGGACCGCTTTCGCAACCGTCTTGCCAAAAGAGAGGACTTTTTCCATCAACCTTTTCTTCAACTGCGAACGTTGACTTTTATTTTTAAGGCGTGCAATGTAGTAGCGTTTATTACGATCGACCGATTTAGAGTTAATACCAGAGGTTTGGTGTTACAGCTACTTCATCGATGACTTAAATTTTACATGAGCATAGATTCATAACCCTCATCATATGTTAGTTGGAATTCATTGTTACGGCGTCGATGGTCAGTGCATCGAGTTTTTATTGATAATAATTTCACTGTATACATGGAAACTATTTTTTTTTTTTTCTCTTAGTTATTAGAAATAGAGCCCTACCAAACCAGAAGACATCAGGAGTTGGGCAAGGTCTGATCGTCAAAATGGTTGTGACGTGTTGTATTGAGTTCATATCACAGCCATTTTTGACGAGTTGGATCTTTGTCCACTTACATCGTCGTTCTGCACACTGGCTTGAATCGATAAGAGTCTATACTTATGGGCAAAAAAAAAAAAAAGCAGACAAGCTCAATATCAGTGAGAGTAACTTTGGTGCAGTATACGTGAAAGACTCGGTGCTCACAAAGTGGCTGTTGTATGTTGTTTCGATTCATATCACAGCCAGCTTTGTTGAGCGTAGAGTTTTCTCAGTTTCATCGGATCACTGTAGCAATGATGTAACAATATCTAGTTTGTAAGACTGGAAAAACAAGAAAAATTCAACCAATCTGATGTTTCAGAAACTTTGTTGTAACCCATTGATATTCTAACTAGTTACGTATTCTAAATTAAGGGGAAAAAAGTCATGCCGAAGAAGAAGAAAGTTGACAGACATGAAAGAGAAGAAGGAAAAAAGTAACACAAAAGAGTCTGGATCCCGCCTATTCCGAGGAAAGTGTCCTTCCCCGTTCCCCACCCGGCTCTCCCCTCTCCATTACTTTTTTCCCCTCATATCGTCGTCCCCTCCACAACTTGAGCTAACGAAGGGAGAGAAAAGACGACCGGTGTCCGCTAGCTACTACAGGGCCGTCCGGATCCTCCTCTTCCTTTCTTTCCTCCCTCTCGGTGTTGTAACCAGCGTACCTTGTATTTCTTTTCGACCATACACACATCATGTGATCGTCTGTGAGAACGCTGGGAGAGAGAGAAGTCTTCTAGCCGGGCTGCAATTTCATGGAATCGAGATCGTGGGACAGACTTTCCTCCGATCCTCTCGTCTCTCGTTCTCACAAGTCCATGCTGTACTTACCTATCGTCCGCGAGGGTCTATTCATGTGCGTCAAGTGTCCTGCTCCATGTATGCGCACTTACCAGACCTGGTTCTTGTCATCTGTTGTAATCATCAGACATTGTTTTGTACCTGTATAGATAGAAAATTTAAGATGCTGAAATAGTAAAGTCTGTCAACTAGAATGGGTGCGAATGCTGTTATTTTTACTGGAGAAACCGGCGACTGGGACAATTGGCTGTTTTGCCCATCAGGGTGGTTGTGATGTGGTATTAATTTAACGCATATCACAGCCAGCTTTGATGTGCCAAACAGTTTTAAAATAGCAGCAAATACCAAACGTTTCCCACAGCTTGGTCCAGTGGTGCGATGTAAACTTCTACCATGTTAATAACAATGTAATTTAATTTCCAGCAAACATTTAAGTATCGTGTGTGTTTGAATGTTTCATTAATGCGTATATTAATGTGTGTGCTTGAAATGGAAAAAAATTATCCTCACTATCATCGTGCTCCAGTGTATTTTAAGTAATACGTTTTTCATCCAACCATTAAGAAACTGCTTAGTTTAATGTTTGTTATTTCTATTCATATTTATATGTTTTATTTGGTATCTATCAGCTATAATAACCAACTGATTTAACATTTTCACCTGCAGCTCATGACCCGAGTGAATCCGTTCATAGGGGATGAACTGACGGAAAAACTGTTCCTCGACCGGTTTCTCGACCTGTGCACGAGCGAGGCCTTTTTTGTCAGGAGGGTGTGCGCCTCGATCATGGGCGAGTTCTGCACAATATTGTCGAAAGAGGCGATTCACAACAAACTGGTGAGATTTTGTTTCGTTGATTTCGATGAAGTGATCATCAAAGTTGTCCAAAGCATCGATTATTGGATTGTTTGTTCGTATCACAGCTGCGCACTTACTCCAAGCTGTGCATGGACCCCGTGTGGAGCGTGCGCAAGACAACGGTCGACGTGATGATGTCGGTTGCGCGGTGTGTGCCCCTATCGATGCGCCGGCACTTGCTGTCGAGGCTGCTGGTCCAGCACCTACGCGATGACTCGCGCTGGGTCCGGCGCTCGGCCTACGAGATCCTCGGCCCGTTCATCTCGACCTTCGCCAAGCAGTTCCACGAGCTCATCTGCGACCAAAAGGGCGAGCTCGTCCTCGTCCACGAGAACGAGCGTGGCTGGCCGCGTTTCAATGTGTAAGTATCCGGGGAAGAGACGCTCTCTCATAATGTGAGTTTGTGACCTTTCGAATGAACAACAGGCTTGTTGTTGGATTGTGATACTGGAGATGCTTTTTTTTTCTCAACTATTACCTTGATAGCCTGATGTTGACCTGTGTGCAAGTTGTTGGAGGGAATAAAAAAAGGTGACAGCAGAGAGCCTATGGTGAAAGAAAAGTGCAGACTGGCCCCCCCTACAAGGACTCTTTGCACTATCTACTGCACATTATTGAGTTTTTTAATCACTTTGAGTTGTCAGATGTAAATAAAACGGAATTCTTAATAAGTATGGCTTCACGCGGTTTCTGTATTGAAGAGATGTTGAAGATCATAACGCAATAGATGAATGATATAGTAGGTGCAGTATAATTCAATTAACAGTTTCTGAGCTACCCTGAACGTTCGGAGTGTCCGGAACTATAACAAAATACGCGTTCTTTAGGCTGCGGTCATATGGACTACGGAATGGTACATACGCTCTGAAGTTATGTAATTTATAAAAGATTTTATACAATTTGCAGACTTTTAATAACGTGGTAGTAAGTACAGATCAATGGAACTTGAATATTTTCTGGCTTAGAGTGAAGTTCTACGATGTGGGAAATATGGCAATCAAATTTTGGAAGAACTTTCTATTCTAGTTAAATTGATCGCGGAACTAAGTACACTAAACAGCACGAGATATGGAGATGGCGACCTAGAAAACTTTTCTCAGATATAGATGTAGTGCGCAACCGGTACTTAGACTCCAACTAATAGAAATACAGAACGCTATTTTCAAAGTTATTCTGGTTATATTTGAAATATGTGTTTTAATGCAAAATTTGAGATATTATTCATAAATAAATCACAAATTACCATTAAAACACATTTTTCAGCGATAAACATAACCTAGCAAACAAACGTTCATTCATTATTTTCTTTTCTCTCAACCCTGTTATTTCAAACTCAAGCATACAAAAACCCTTTTTTTACTTCTGTAAAAGCTTTTAATTTTTTCTACCCTCGATTTTTAAGTGGCTTGCAATGTGATTTCATTTATTCCACCACCTGGTTACCTCAATACCATACTTGGCCGTTGCGTATAGCGTTGGGGGGCTCACTTAAGGACGTTCATTACAGTCAGAGGGGAAATGTAGAGAGTGCAGTGAGGGGGGAGCGAGCATGCGGCAGCGCCGGCAACTGTTTTGCATGCATTG
>JAPYYV010025909.1:0-11529 GCA_030522625.1 Copidosoma aretas
ACAAAGTTAAAGGGTTATTCGGCTTATTGGTTTCTTTCGGGTGATTTTAACAATCTTCGAGTAGTGAGGGGGGCTAAGAGGGGGGGGGGCTTTGGCTGCAATCGGTTGTTTTTGGCAGTATTCGACAAACTTAGAGGGTTATTTGGGTTATTGGTTTCTTACGGGTGATTTCGACTGTCTTCGAGTAGTAAGGAGGCAGAGGGTGGTCTGTGGGGGGGGGGGGGGGGCAGAAAATTCTGATCAACCAAAATTATGGAGACATAAAGCAAATTTTCCCCTAATTTTAGGGACCTGAGGGGTGGCAAGGGGGGTTCAACCAAAAATTGTTGGGTTAATATTACAGAGAAATAGAGCGGATCTTCCCTTATTTTAAGGGAGCCAAGGGGTGGCTATGGGGGTTGAGGGGGGGATGTTGAAAGCCCCTCCCAAATTACTATATAGTATATCAAGATATACATATATATAGCATGTGTAAATGTAAAAGGGTATTTCAGTAAGTAATTTTTGTATCTCCGTACAATAAAAGTTATAATAATTGGAAAAAAATTTATTGAACTATAGATTTAAGTCCAACTTTTTAAAATACTTATTGTTATTTATTTTTTTAAACATTGTTTTTAAGCATGGCGGGACATTTTTATTTTCTAAAGCTATACTTTAAATATTGAAATGTGTAAAAATATGTGCAAAAATTTGTAAGCTAAAACTTTCTAAATATATAATAAGAGATAATCAAAGTAGAGATAACAATATCCATGCGTGTTTCAACGCTGTAAAAAAGAAAGGTTAGTGTTAATTTATTGTCAGTGGCTGAACACTCAGTGAAACGGAGCCAAAGACCAGGTAATGACGCAGCACTAGGAGTCGGGGCATAAGGAGCGTGGTAGTTTCACAATGGCAACGGCTGTACGCGTGCTCTGACGTTCGGGCGCTGGACAGCTAAACACGACAACGGCGACGGTGGCGGTCTGACGACAAGCACAACGTCGTGTCAGCACGGCCCTCTCGCAGAGTTATGTCTCCTGTCTCTCTTTCACTGCGCAAGCGCAGTAGCATAGAACCAGGCATCGGTACTGCTGATGCCATGGACCCACGGATGCTTGTACGAGGGTGCAGTTGTATTGGTGCCTAGCTTGTGATATATGTCTGATGAAGTATGCTAGTAATGATGTATCTATCTCGTGCTAGCAGCGCACACGTATAGGCTGGGCCAGCAGGGAACTGAAGGGAGAAAAGCCAAGCCAAGCCACATATGTCTCATACATAGGTACTTTTAGTAACCATGCAGTAGTGTGCATGTGAGATAGCAAGTCACGAAAGGGAGATCACTAGCTAAGAGACGCTGTCGTGACATAGAGGGTATCGTGACACGTCACATCGCTGTGTTACAAAGTAAATGTAGTGCAAAAACATGTTTAAACTGAACATACTGCTCGCCTATTACGTGAGTAGATGAATGGAATATAAAATGCATAGTAAATAAAAAAAAAGCCCAAAGTCTTAAAATATAAGGCACTGAAAAAAAAACTGGCGATGGTATTCATGCGTGTACAGGGCCAGAGAGCGTCCAGTCGAAGATGGTGCATTGGGCCATAGGTGTTCCTGGCGGTCCAATGCGTAAGTCATCCTGCAGCACTTGCGGAAGTATATATGCTCCGAGCAGTAATTTGATCTTTACAGGGACCTTGCGAAAATCGTTGGTCATTGCAAGGCTCTGCAAATAGTTCCAGTTGCTGGACAGCCTAAGCATACCAGATCTGTGTTTGCTGATTAGCGAAAGGACCAAGGCGTCGACCGTGAGCCTTGAGTTGCCATTATTGGTCGAAACAAGGGTGAGGCAAACTTGCCCATGAACTTGCAGACTGTTGGCGCTGCCAACGGTGATCTCGCGAGTTGTAGCGTTGATCAAAAGATCGAGCTTTTTTATCAAGCTTTTTGCGACGAACGATTGCTGTAAGTTTTTGTCCAGGATAGAACGTGCCATATGCATGCGTCCGTCAGAACCTTGCATCTTAACTAGGACAGTAGAAAGCAGCGTAGGGTTGAATGATGTAGCAAGCCAGTTGCAGTTGATGCGGCATCCTTTGGCGAGCGGCACTGGCCAAGCGTACGCTGTAAAGTACACAGACGTTGCAGTCTCATGCAGCATGGAATGGTGTTCACCGTTGCAAGCATGATAACGCTTGCTTGACTTTGCAGCTTACAAGATCCTGAGTGCCCAAGCAGTTTATGCACAAAACTTTGAAATGCTCACCTATGCATTGGCGACATGTTTCGCTTACGCTATTGTGCGCGAAGGCAGAGCTGCTTCCAGCCTTCTTGCAGGTTGACGTCTCTGCAGAGGCGCCGACAACCTCAAGCGTTGAGATGCGTTGTTCGATAAAGAGCTTCATCGCAGAAAAGGTAGCAGGCTCAGAATTAGAGCATTGCGAGGACTTCCATTCTATGAGAACCTGAGCGTCGAGCTTCCGAATGGTGAGCGCCACCACAAGGTTGTTCCAATCAGCAGTAGACAGTCTAGTTACTTTAGTGCAGCTAAGAGATTTACAGTGCTACCAAGCAATGCCTTTAGCACGTTGGCAGAATCTGATGCAGCCAGCATGGAAAGCGAATTCCTGGTAAACGCTGAGACCAAGCACCGCTTGTTTGTGTAGTGGTCATCAAGCAACTTCCACGCGGCTTCAAAGTTCGCGTCGATCGTTTGCACCGTACGTAGTATTTCTGCTGCTTCACCTTGGATGTGTGTCTTCAGGTGCTGCAACTTCTCGACTTTGCTTAGCTAAGAATTACGCACGACGATGGCCCCGAACAGATGCTTGAATTCTAGCAAGTCCGAAAATTTGCCTGAGAAGATTGGGACTGCTATTGGTGGGAGACTTCTTGGCGCAGCAGAGGGCACAATTTTGTTACTTTCTGGATGCGCAGAAAGCTTCTGCAGCCTCTCAGACAAAACTGCAGCCGAATCGAGATAGGCCAGCTCTGTAGCGCTGCAGAGTGGGCAAAAACGTGTTTTTTATTTTAATTAATAAAACTGTGGTTGCTGTAATAAACCGATCAAGATGATTTTATTTGTAGATTGACGGTGAGACATCCCAGAATAGCAGAAACTGGTCTGAACAAAAAAAAATAATTTACGAGGTGCAAACTACCCCTATTGGCACCCTTTACGACGGTAAATCTGATACATCATTGTCTGGCAAGCAACATATTATTTCATTCTACTGAAAATCAGTACACTTATGTTTATGGGTGCTAAACAAGAATCTGACATAAGAAATTAAAAATTCAAAATTGCAGATCCAATATGGTAGCCAAAATAATTGAAAATGTTTAAAAGTCAATAAAAATACGTATATAGGTGTTTTAAGTGTGCTTGTTCTGAATATGACAATGAAAGTAGCGGATCCAATATGGTGGACGAAAAAATGAGCAATGTTCAAAAGTCTATCAAAATACGTATGTAGGGGTTCTTTTTCATTGCTCGTTACAAATCTCTCATCAGCATATTAAAATTTTAAATAGCAAATACATAACGACTGCCAAAAATAGAAGAGCGTAGGTCTGTAAAAATTCGATTATACAGGTTTTTAGGGCGCTTGTTACGAATCTATCATTAAAAGTAGAAAATTTAAAATGCTGAATATAATATGGCAACCAAAAATTTTTTTGAAATTTTTTCCCACAAGTTTTTTAGGATTGTTTGTTGTTAATCTGACATTCTTATGCTGTAATTTTCAATAATGTACGCATTTTGATGACTGAAAGACACGAAGGGTTTTTATTAATTATCTATTACAAAATTACAGCGGTTTTTTCAAGCAATCAGTTTGAATTACATATATAAATGAATAAGTCTAACATTTGTAGGTTAAGTGTAATACGCGTAATACGCGGAGATCGAAATAACGATGTTCACTACAGCATTGTTGGCTAAATGTATTTTAAGATGTTTCTAACAGACAATATCGTTGTTTTTTTGTTGCACTTGTCATGTGACACGCGTTTTGCACGCTTTTCTCACTTATTTTTCTTATTTAACCCATGTTTATTCTTAATTTGTTTCGACGAGAATACTATGTGCAAGAGTCTACGAGAATAATATGTAGAGTTGCACTTTATTCAGTACAAAAATTATCGTGCCTTTTAATATTTAACCTTCTACTTAAGAAATAAACATCTTACCATTATAGAAAAGGCTACTGTCTATGCTACTCGTAGTCAAATTCATTTTTTAATTAAATACTCCGCATACTAGGAAACTAAAATATCGAGGAAGAGTGCACGTTATTTAAATAAATTTATTAATGAAGCTTGTTGTTTTTAGTATGAGTTTATTTGCAGTACATTCCAGAATTAAGTCTTATTAATGTTCATAGCAACTTTAGATCGTACAATTTTTACACAGTTATATATTCAAATTTATTGAAAATTGTGCGTTCATATTTTAAACAAGCCTGTACATTATTTTTAAACATTATTTATGATGATTCTAACGTGTCTACTATTATTCTGTAGGTTCATCTTATTTTTCACTTTCTTCTTCTTCTTCTTCAATATTCTCTAACTCGTCGCCCATCTCGTAGTAGTCATTCTCTCTATAAAATAAAATTGGTTTTAATATTCGGAGTACGATAACAAATAAGAAATTAAATAAATGTAATAGTTAATCTATCGCTATTTCAAATGAAACTCAGCAGAATACGTTAAACAGCGTAATACCGATTTCTTAGCAAGTTACTTTAACAAACTTTGTTACATTTTATTTTAATACTATTTTTACTATGTGACTTTTAACATAGACAAATCAAAAAATTACTTTTGCGTTTTACAACAATAGGTTTAAAGAGTAACAGAGGTCTTAATAGCTATTTACGCACCTAGTGAGTGAGGTTAAGAATGTCATAGATTTCACGAGAATAAACGTCCGAGGCGAAGTCTAATGCATTTCTTAACCTCCGAACGTGGTGCGTATATTTTTTTTCTGCATACCCTCGTCAAAAGAGCTTATTATCTGTTTTGAAGCAGGACAGATATGAAGCACTTTCGGCGGGGGCATGCAGAAAACTGTGTTTTGAGACTTCCCAATCTTGGGGCTTTATCGCCACTTTCAATATCATGTTAGTGAAAGTATTTTCTCAAAAATTCTCAGAGTACACAGAGTAATAGTTAATTACTAATATTTTAACAGCATAAACTGTAGAAAGCTAATAATTTACAGTATCTTTTAATAAAAGATTAATTAGCCAAAAAAAAAAATTTGAGGTGCTCTGAATAGGAAAAAAATTGAAAGCTTCGAAAGCGTGATTATAAAAGTTATTTTAACAAAACGTTACTATTGTAACAGATCAATAAAATTGATGAGTTACGATAAGCGTGCATAAGTCATTTGAGAATAATATAAAAAAACGTTAAGTTGCAGAAGCAAATTCATTAAAATGTCTTAATAAACAGGTAAGATCGTCCCAAAGTGACATCTTTCACGGTATTCAGAAAGTGACAGAAAATCTGGAAATACATTAAAAAATATTTTGAACATTACTATGATGGAACCATCATATTTTTGTAGTATAGCTATATAAAAGTATAATTAATCAATGAATTTTCGAAAATACTCAGCATAGTAAATGATTTCAAAGCTGTTCACAGATAATGTAAGTAATTTTACAAAACTTTAATACAAATATAGCTATTTGAATATGTAGTAAATTTCACAATGGTTACATCTTATTCAGCTTAGTTCTTAAAAATACAACACTAAAATGGTTTTTCTTCTCTATAAGTCATTCAAGTGACTGCTGTGACAAATTTTCTTTATGTCCGCAGATGATTAGAAAATTACAAAAACAGGATACCAGAGTAACAACAAACGATCCTAAAAAACCTCTAAGACAAAATTTCACGACAAATTTTTATTATATTGGCTGTCATATAATATTCAGAATTATAAATTTTTCAGTTTTAATAATAGATTTGTAACAAGCATCCTAAAAAAAGCTCGTATAAACGTGTTTTTACAGACTTCGCAACACTCTTTTTTTTTTGGCAGCCATTCTGTATTTTCCATTTAGAATTTTGATATGCTTATGACAGATTCGTAATAAGCAATGAAAAAAATCCCCTATATGGGGAGAATTTTCTCAACTGCCCCAACGCCACCGCAGACAGGCCGCGTGAGGGCAAAAGGCAACTTTCTCATCTCGTCGTTTCGGCCTGAAAAAATTGTTGTAAAAATCACAAAAGCATCAATTTCGATGTACTTTTTTCTCAGCTTTCTGATGGTGCTATCAGTTTATCAGTTTTTACTAATTTTCACTTTATAACCTTTAAAAATGCAAATGTTGGTAAAACACGTTAAATATTATGATGTACAGTTTTTAGAATTTTTTTAACCGTCTAGATCGAAAGATGAGACAATTTTACCAAAATATAGTCAATAAAAAACTTTTACGTTTGTGCAGAGGCAGTAAAGTACTATTTGAAGTCGAGGTAGGCCAAAATATAATGTAATTAGAAGATTCAGACTTTTCATAATTTTATCTGTAGATCACAAACGCTTTTAAGATTTTGTACATAAAGAATTTTTAGAAAAAAGGCTTTAATAAATAAAATAGAATTTATTTCTGATTGATTAAAATACAAATTTACCAAAATTACTCCATCGTTATACTATACAGTAATTTTTTTGTATATAATATAACATCATTTAATATTTGAAGTAGTTATACGTAAAGATTTATTCAGCTTATTCATCAATATTGAGGGTTAGCGCGCGGAGCGTACAGGCGAAAAAGTCCGACAAGTGTATATATATATATATATATATGTATGGATACTAGTGGGGCTTTGTCCCCGTGCACGCTCCGCGCGTTAATCCCCCGTGCCAGAATGACGTCTTTTAGGAAATCACTTGATTTTTGAGAAAAGTTTTCTAATAATTTTCGATATTTTAATGATGTTAATCTATAACAGGCGTACTAAATAGAGCAAAGTTATTTAACAGTTTCAAAAAGTAAAGAAATAAAATATTAACTTTCATGAAATAGTGCAAGTGCTTACCTTAATAAGTTACGATTTTTATGGGGGCTTTCTATTTCTGTACTAAATTTGAGATACTAGTATAGTTCTCTTTTGGTATGTTAGAATAATAAGATATTGAAGTACTAATTAGCATTTCTCATAAAAAATTCTATTTGGTCCGTCAGATAGATTATCAAAAAATATTGAACACATATTTTTTCTTTTTTTACATTAACAAGAACTAATTGAGATAGAGCTCGTTAAAGATCGGAGTAAAGGACAAGTGACGTCACTGCTCAAAAACAATGTATTAGACATGACATCATAGATGCATAGGCAACTCTAAGCCATAGTATACAGTGTGATTTTTTTAATCCACACAACTTTTTTATCATGGTTTTTTTTCGAAAAACTAATATTGTTCGAGAAAATCGAGAATAATCATACTGATCCAGAAGCTGGGTAACAAAGTCCATGCATTTTTATCTCTATGCGGTACCGGGCTATGCTAATAACGGGACAAATAATTTTGGCTCCCTGGTAACCAGCCCTTTCCCAATTCTGACGTAAGTCTTACGGAAGTTGCCTGCTGCTGGAATCTTCCGTCTGACTTCTGCTTACCTGCTTCAGCAGACTTGATCACTTCTGCCGTAAAGATGCTTCAAAAAGACTTTTATCGGCAGACTTGCTGTCTAGCCTGCGCGGCAGATGCTTTCCAGCAGATTTGCAGCAGACTTGTTGTCTGGCCTGCGCGGCAAATGCCTTTCGGCAGAATTGCAGCAGACTTACGCCAGTTGTCTGCTCGGGGATTAAGTGAAAAAATTTTTTGATACCGATACCCTCCGGCAGACTTATGTAAGACGTCTGCTCGGAAAATACCTTTGAGCAGATTTGCAGCATATTGACGGAAGACCTCTGCTTAGCAGATACTTTCCGGCATACTTGCAGCAGACTTACATTAGATGTCTGTTCAGGGATTAAGTGAAAAATTTTTTGGATATCGATACCCTCCGGCAGACTTACGACAGACATATGTAAGAAGTCTGCTCGGAAAATACCTTTGAGCAGATTTGCAGCATATTGACGGAAGACCCCTGCTTGGCAGATACCTTCTGGCGTACTTGCAGCAGATTTACGCCAGATGTCTGCTTTGGGATTTAGTGGAAAAATTTGTGGCAAGTCTGCCGGAAGGTATTGGTAGCAAACAATTTTTCACTCAATCGCAGAACAGACATCTGGCGTAAGTCTGCTGCAAGTATGCCGGAAAGTATCTGCTAAGCAGAGATCTTCTGTCAATCTGCTGCAAATCTGCCGAAAGGTATTTCCCAAGCAGACGTCTTACATGAGTCTCCCGCAAGTCTGCTGGAAGGTATCGGTACCGAAAAATCTTTCACTAAATCCCAGAGCAGACATCTGGCGTAAGTCTGCTGCAAATCTGCTGGAAGGGATCTGCTAGGCAGGCCATACTGCAAGTCTGCCGGTAAGAGTCTTCCTGAAGCATTCTTACCGCAGAAGTGATCAATCTGCTGAAGCAGGTTAGCAGCAGTCTGTCGGAAGATTCCAACGGCAGATTGTGTTTCCAGGGCTGGTACCATCGAAATCCGGACTCTCCGTGCCAAAATACATATAAATCAGCCTGGGTACTGAAAAGACATAAAATGCATGCACTTTGGTACCCAGCTGTTGGACTATTATCCATTTGATTCGAGTGGACGAAATACCATAATTTTTAATGACATCACTATAAAATACAAATGCCAGTTTTTTTGTTGTCCATCTTTACAACTAAATTATGGGAATACAAATGAGCGTTTTGACGATTTACGTATTGAATTTTATTCGGAAACATTTTTCTCTATTATTGATAATATTTTTCGTCTTACGTTCACTCTTGGGATTTAATGCGATGTTTTACTTTCGTATTAAGTTTGCATTTATTAGAGATTTTATATACAATGATTGAAGTATTAGTAATATAGTAATATTAGTATATATCAATCGTTTGCTTGTATCCCCGTTGGATTCTATCACTTATATTTAATTTTACGACAAGTATTAGAGTCATTTACTTAAATGTATAAATCGAGCTTCGGGTGAAAGTCAGCTCTTCTGCGAGAATGAAATTATTCCACAATTAGTATACTTTTTCTTAATTTAACCCCATACGTTTCCTTCTACATTACAAGTAAAAGGCTATACCCGTTTATAAATACGTTCATCAGAGGGTGTAATATTTATTTCGATGTGTTAATGATTTTTTGGAATAATAACACCGAATAGTATTATTGTTAAAATAACATTAAAATTTTTAATAGAATCGATAAGCTCTATCTTGTAATGTTTAAGAGATATTTATATTTTTTTGAGGGGCGGGGGGCGGGGGGTTAGATTAATAAATCGATGTATTTACGAATTTGAAATATATCAGTAGACATACATACAATATAATTATCTTTTGCAAAATCTAATAAGTAATGTGTAGGATCTGCTTGTAAAGCCTTTAATTTCGTACCAACTTTACTAGTGCAATCGGCTCAAGTGAGATGATGAAGAGCAGGTAAAACTTTACATAACTTTTCACCGTGAGCAGAAGCTAAAGAATGGATAGGTACAGTTCTTAAACAACCAGCTGCTCCAGCTTGTACCCATAAAGCTCAATTTAACGATTTTTGTAAGACAAAAAGTTTGGTGGAAAAAGGTGATACTATTAAAGACGTTGGACTGTCTTGCATTTTTCTACGCAGTTAGAAGGCATATAGCTGCTAAGTTCACTGGACGAAAATAACAAACGAATTAAATTAATCGACGACAAGACATTCTAGAATCCCTATGTAAACTGGAGAATCAAATACTTTTTAGTGAAAAATTATAAGAAAAGCCCCACGTTGTAGCTGTGAGAAAAACGGGAGAAGTGCATTTTTTATGGTTCACGATTTTTTTGCGGGAAAAGTATGAGTTGAACAGATATACATAATACAAAACTTTTTGTTTCAAATAAGCTCGAGAAGCGGAAAAAATTTTTTTTTAAAGAAAAATCACGTTTTTGCAATTTATTTATAAAATTTGTTAATAACAAAACATTGATAACCTTCGATATCACGACCCACCATTGATAATCATGTTCAGCAGGCAAAAAAATATAAAAAACAATCTCTGTATGGCTGTCCAGATGACAAACATTTACTGCCAGAATGTATTGTATTGTGCCGAGGCCGTACGGTCACATTAAAAAGACACAGACCGTCAAGCTCGCTGGATAAAAACAACCAAATAAAATGACTTGGTCTTAACGTATTCTTTAAATCCTATGTTGGGCTCACAATTTGAGAGGCTTTGAGATGAAAAATATTCTTCTGGCTTCATATGGCAAGCGATTGAAAATCGCAAAAAACGCATTTCTCGAAAGTTGTCTAATTTTTTACGGGAAAAGGATTAGGTTTAGGGATATACTGTATATAAACTTTTTTGTTCAAAATGAGCTGAAAAATTAGAAAAGTTTTAATTTTTGCAAAAAAATCAATAATTTTTATTTGTTTTTAAAATTTGTTGATAACAAAAAATGGTCCATCTGGAACGCGACCCACCATCGATAATCTTGTTCAGCAGGCAAAAATACATTAAAAAACTTTGGTGGGTCCGTTCTAATAGAAAAGGCCACGGGACCCTACCTGGCGCCTAAACGCTTATTTGGTGAAAATAAAACTGTAAAATAGTAGTAGCCATTATTTTTCAGTTATTTCGAAATAACATTTGTTCTTTCTTACAAAACGGCACATACTCATATACTATTAAACTACTGTTTCAAAAACTTACTAACTACTTCAAGTTGAGCATAATAGTGTGTATATCATTTTCTGCGTCCAATTTAAACATGATAGTTATTTACACATGACTATTGATGTACCTTAATATTAGAAAATGTTAAAGTGCTATTTCTTATGTAACTATAAAATAATGTACTTAATTATTATTAACTGATTTACGTAAGCCTAATTTTCTCAGACTTTTAATTTTTTAACTTTTAAAAAGGATACATGGTTACATTGCAGAATCAATAATCTGGAACTGTAATTTCTAAAATAACATTGATTTGTTTAAACCTAAAACATTGTTCAGAATTTTCTAAGTCGTACACTCTCAATGGGTTGACGTTTACCACTATTTTGAAGTTATGAAACCAGACGCAAAAACCAGACCACTCATACCCTATGATTTTTGGGTCGCTGAAGACCAATCCAAGCTTAGAAATGTTCCATCAGCTCGTATTTACTCCCTAACCTCGAATAATAGTCCATATATGTAAGCAAAAAATAACAAGTTGCTTAAAAGATAAATGGTTCTATTTCAACATATATTTAAGCGCAAATGACATGTCAGCTATTTTTAAGACTCTATTCTAAGAGGTCATTCGGTCAGACACCTAACATAACCTTAAAATTCCCTACAACTCCATAATGCAAACCTCTAAAATCAATAGCTTTTCGAACGAAAATCGATAGACTAGCTATGACT
>JAPYYV010025923.1:0-13321 GCA_030522625.1 Copidosoma aretas
GGGGAGGGGGCGCGCGGGTCGTTTATCAGAGGCTGCTGCTGTCGGCGTCCCTCTCGCTCTGCGCGCGGGGGGCCAGGGAGAGATTTCCTCCGCGCGAACGGTTTTCATCAATTTCGCGCTTCATTGGCTCTGTTTTTTTTTTTTTCTTTTTTTCTTCGTAGTATGAAATCGCACCGAGTTTCGCTGCGCTGGAATGTTAATTTTGTTCAGCAGAGTACCGGAGGTTTTCGCGGGAGTTTTTTTGAGCCGATGCTTGGCTTTTTGTGGTTGGGAATGCGTTGGGGGTGTGGTTGCAGGTTGAAATGTGGTTGGAGGCGAGATCGAAGGGCTGCTGTGTGATTTTTGAATGTCTTCAAATGTGTCAATGAGACTTGTTTTCTTTATTTTTGGATTTCCTTGCTTATGTTTACATTATTTTTTTTTTCCAGCATTTCCAAACGTTTTTTTAAATCTGAATAATGGTCTCCACGTTATTAGGAAAAATTTGATGTCTAACAGAATTGTTTTCCAAGTGAGATTCGACAGTTGTTATGTAACTTTCCGCAAAAAATTTCCAGCTAGATGATTTTATCGCAGCGTTTGAAAAAAAAAATTTATCCAATCCCAACTACGTACACTACAAAGGTAAAAGTTAATTTTTTTTCTTTTATTTTTTTCCTCTAGCCTGGTAGAAATCACTTTTCAGTACTTACCAAAAATCTCGAGCATCAACTTGAACTAAAGCATTTGGATCTTTTTTCCCGTGCCTCAAAGTACCTTAAGTTTTTTATGGGATTTCCATGTTAAAAATACTTGTCAACAGTTTTAGGCATTTATTCGACTCCGGTACGTTTAAAAACTAAAATAGTAGTTTTCGTCAATAATGTGCATCTCTCTAGGGCAACCACCGAGTCCCAGGGCGATTGCGAAGAAACGCCCGAGGGAACGTTGTGATCGCCCGGGCCGAATGAGCATTAGTGGTGAATTCAATTTTTCTACCGAGGGCTCACCAGACGTTCAAAAACGCCTGAGGTAGGAGAAAAATATTTCTACCAAAATCGACGTTTTCCTACTTTATACTATGACTTTCTTATGCAATCGACACATAGATTTACATGAAACTTGATATGAGTAATGAAAATACATTTGAAGGTAGTTTTTCGGTTGAGATCATATTGATTAAATCTTCAATGGCGTACTGCGCTTCATACCAAATCATATAAAATAGGGTGAAATTTTACGTTTGACTCAGTCTTCAGACGTATGTGTTCATACTCCTTAAGAATTAAAAAAGTTGTGCCACTTTTAGTCATGGCCTTATTGTACTTTTGTGCAGAATTTGGTAAAAATATATCTTTTTCAATCGCTACCGAAGCTAAGTAACTGCCAGAAACCGCCAACAAGTGTTTTTTACATGTAAATCCCATAAAAAGCTGTCAGTACAATCAAGGCATGAGAAAATAAGATCTAATTGCTTCAATTCAAGTATTTGCTCCAGTTTTATAGTACGAAGAAGTGATTTCTACCCAGCACCAATGAACAAAAAAAAATTAACATCCACCTTACTATACACTGTGTAATGAAGCCTGATAATATAAAAATTTTTTCCTACACTACAGAACAGATGAGACATAACCTCAAAAAAAATGAGAAATGTAAAATTTCTGCACACGATAACTTAATAGGAATGGAATGAAAGTAAAATTTAAAAGCCAATTAATAATATTGAGATTTTATAAATTACGTAATATTTGACTTTTTCAAACTAACTAATCTTAAAGGGGTTTATAAAATTAATACGGTAAAATGGAGCTGATTTTACAATGAATTCTGGTATAAATACTAAATTTCAATGGGAACGTACGCTTTTACATGAAATTCATTTTACAAAGGCGTATATTACAAAAACGTACGTTGCGCACGTTTCATATCATAATACCTGGAAAGCTTTGCAGTAACATAAATCCGAGGAGAAATATCTCGTTACCCAGGTCATACTGCAAAATTGCGATGAGTCTAATGAGATTTTGTGAAATAAACCACCATTATTGTTCCATTTTCATTAATTCTGATCAACAAATAGAATATTCACACAAAGTAATTAAAATTATTCTGCAATTTTATTGGTTTTCGACAGCAAGGGCTTTGAAATATGTGTTTCTCAGTAACAATACATAGTTTGATTAGCGATGCGATTCAAAGCGTGATAAAACATCGATTTGCTGAGCTGACAGCGAGATTGAAGAAGCAATCCACCAATTAACAATA
This sequence comes from Copidosoma aretas, assembly GCA_030522625.1. Classification (NCBI taxonomy): domain Eukaryota; kingdom Metazoa; phylum Arthropoda; class Insecta; order Hymenoptera; family Encyrtidae; genus Copidosoma; species Copidosoma aretas. The sequence goes on from JAPYYV010025923.1 coordinate 2,248, forward strand.
GTCAGCGATTTTTGTCTTTTCGCTTTCGAGATGATCGATGAAAACTTTTGTTAACGAGCCCAAGCGATGGTAATGCACACTCGGATGATAAACGAGCCGTGAGCTTTGATCGACGCTATATCGTCCCTACACACTTTTCACGGTTGACTGATTCTCAAGAAGATCGGGGGAATGTTTAGGTTTTTCTTTCTCCCGCAGCTGCACAAAAACATTCCCCTCCGGTTTGATACACTATTTTTGCGTGTAAAAAAGACTTTGAAAATAAATGGTCGCGTTGGTATAAGGTACACACGAGCCTGATAAGCGCCCGCTACCGAGAACGCGGGTGTATACACGAGGCGCGTGCACGTAGGGGCATTTAAAGCGGAACCTCCTTTTAAGCTTTTCAGGTCAAAACGAGTGGAAATTCTCGAGACGAGATCTCGAGCGCGAGAGCCGTGTGTGAAAACAATGGCCCTGCTTTAAAAAGGCGCAGTAAGTTTCGACGCTCCGTTCACCTTGGGCCGAGACTTTTTCGCAGAAATGAAACCCGTACACGGAAAAATATTAATGTGATTGCTCGCGTTGATGATACGTACGCGTGTAAATTCTAATTTTTTAAATGTGTTTCTGTTATAAAGTTTTCTTCATTTTTACGCAAATTGTATTTTATCATTTATAACATATTTATAATAACTTTCCTACTGTGAAAATCTTATTTTTATGTCTACTATGGGATTGATCTGCGTAAAAGTGTTAGAAAAGTAGAGGAATTGATTTAAAATATCCATGATAAATTAATTAACGAATAAACCAATATTTCGTGCAGCTTTCAAATTAATCTTTGGATGGATAAAATTACTTGAATTTCCTCTTCAATTTTATCACTCTTTTTCCACACATGTCCGAGAAGCTAGCGACTGCTATGTTGCAGCAATACATTATTATAAATAACGTTATCAATTCACGCGTTTCTCAGACCGGTTTTTAGACGAACGAAACATTTTCTTACAATCATAGTACATGTTTTCTACGAATCAAGAAAACATAATACCAGATATCGACCATTATCACACTGAATACGAGAAAAATGTATCTTCTGTTCTTATAAAAGTATTCGATCGACACTATTCCGGCCCGAAATTTCTTCGAATCACGCAGCACTACTATGCGAACTAGTGATTATCTTTTCCGAGAATCAATCGACATCACAGCGAAGTTCGCGTACATATGAGTAATCGAATCGCATTCGCCCGCGCCGATCAATCAGGGCCCAAGCAAACAAATCGATGTATACGTCCACCCCATCGCCCCCGCTCCTTTCACGTGCCGCCCACCTCTCGCGTACCCCCTCGGGAAAAAACCTCATGATAACCGTAATTAAACGCAGACTCGTAAAACACCCAGGCGAGCGAGAAAAGCCCCGACGGTCGCGCTAAAAATACCTCCACCCGTCACCGTGTGCGTATATATACATACTCCCCGAGCCGCCTCTCTCGAGCTCTACTCGCAACTTCCGCGCGCACCCCCCCCCCCCCCCCCCCCCCCCCGCCGCCGCGCCCCCCCCCCCCCCCCCCCCCCCCACCCCCCCCCCCCCCCCCCCCCCCCCCCCAACCGTATATTGGCGGGTACGCTCTCACCCCCCGCCCCCAGAGGCCACCCTCGTCATCGCTTTGGGGCGCACTCCGCGGTGGCGCTCGAGAAAGTCGCAGCGAAGAAGCTCCCGAGCCTCGGCGAGCTTTCGGGCTCAGCGGCACGTCGGCTTGATTGCGGGGCGAGATGCACGTGCCCCCCTGCCAGCGTTCTATTTTCCCGCCAACGTCCGCTGTGCGGGTCTCGCGAGAAGTTGCGCCGGCGCGGGCTGACAGTGTCGCGCGTGCAGCGGCAGAGCCGTGAGCGGGATCGGCCGCTCGTTGGTGCGCGCGAGTTTTGACGATCCAGAACGAGCGTGCGGTGGCCATCACGCGGATAAAGTAAAAACATCGGGGGGGGGGGGGGGGGGGGGGGGGGCCTTTTTTTCCTCCAAATTTTCCCGTAAAGGCCCGGCTCCCCGCCCGGCGGGGCGGTTTTTTTAAGATATTGGCGCGCGCGCAAGTCGGTCGATGCTCTTGGGTCGAGAAAGTGTGGTGGCGAGACACTGACGTTCCGCGGAAACCTGCTGAGTGCAAGAGTACAGGGTCTTGGAAAAAATCGATACTTTACCCATCGTGCGGTTCCATCCTGATGATTGAAAGACCGACGATCGTTCAGAATTTCACAACAGCTGCCACTTGTAGTTTACATTTTTGGACGAAGCGCTCAACGCGAAATCCGGAGTTCGGAAGAAATACAGCTGTACTTCATGCGGAACACAAGATTAACGCTGTAATTGATCTTTTCTTTGTTTCAGAACGAGCGGTCGATCACTAAATGACGGTACAAAATGACAATAATAACGTTAATCAATGACTCGAGCATTGAAAGCTGCAAGTGCGAGCTGACTCGTGAATGATCGCAGTGAGTGGGAACAAACGGTGGCTTACAAATTTCGACAAAATCCCAATCCATACAAATCAATGCATTACAACACGATTGAATGAAAAATCGACCGAGCAAACGATGCAAAATCACCGCGGTGATTACCGCGCGTTGACCTCCCTTGTGTTCACCCCGGCAAAATACCCGAAGCCTTTCCGCTGGTTTTCCCGAAAACGCCAGCTCGCGGGAAAATCTCACCCCCCGGCAGCCCGGGCCGTCGTTTCCCGCTACCCCGGGCCCGGGGACGACGCGCGGGGTCGTTTTGTAATTTCAACGAAATCAAGAGCCGGCTCGGCCGATCCAGAAACATCGCTCCATCCGATTGCTCGAGCGCTCGCAGCGCGCCCTCTCTCTCCATTGACGGGGCGTCGGGATCGATGCTGTCGAGCGCGTTAGGCGCTTCTTGCGGCCGGTCGGCGATTCGAGGCGTCCACTTGTCGAGCGTCGCGGGATGTTGTTGAGATTTGTTTGGGATGCAGGCAAGGGGTCAAAGCGAGGGTCAAAGAGTGGCGAGCGCTGTTTCGGTTTTGCTTCAAAAAGTTGGGCTCTTACAATTTTCAAACGAGTCGAATTTTGATTCTTCGGCTGTAGCGTCACGTGTCGCGCTTGTAGTTCGATGTTTCATCGAGTTTTCGTCTTATTGTACAGGGGCTTGATCGCGACTATTCGATATGTGGTAAATCCTACAATTTTTTGCGATAGTCCCTATAAAATAACCAGAAATGAAGGCTACGCGCATGCTGAACTAGTTTTTAACGGATATCTAGGTTTTCGCGGTAAGAACGCGCTAAAAAGGATCGACAAAATATCGCATGTAATAAGTGCGACGTGTGCGATGATACATGCGTATAGTCAATCAATCAAAATTCGACTCATTTTAAATCATCGATTGTCGAGGCATTGTGACCAAAAACATTTTCGTTTTCAGGTATACTGTTAATCCGGTACATCACAGTTGATCCAGGTGTGTTCAAGTATAAATGTTCAATGCACGTTGTTGAAGTCGCCATTTTTGTAAAATGTATTGAAATTATATAAAAGTGTTTTAAAACAATCGATTCAATGGTTAACATACCATGTCACCAGCACCAAGAAACCGAACAACTTTGTTGATTATGAATCCATTTGATTGTATTGGGACGTATACTGGAATAGTGTAAAAATTTTAATAAAAGTACACTTGTATTTTTAGTGATGCACTAGCACAACATTGAGATCACGTATAGTTTTCAATAGACATTTTTATTTTCAGAGATATATCGAGAGATATACTTTTTACTTTCAAATGCTCGCTAGCATCGAAAATCGATACTTTCATTTTTCAGGTATTCGAATTCAAAAGTTTTCGAAGAGCGTGTCACGTTGGGGAATTTTTTTAAAGTCCTGGGTAAGAGTCTTTAAAGACCCGAGGCTGGCGAGAATTTCACTTAGCTTTTTTTGAAGCTGAAATTGCAAAAATTTCAAACTTCCAAAAAATATCAGACACGTTCATTATATGCTATGAAACTAGAAGTTTGTACACTGGAGTTCACTACAGCGTTTCTGTTGGTATTCGGGATTTCGGGTTGTCTTGTTCAATTTTTATTTCAATTTACAAATTGCACCTGATATTTTTCCTATTTCACCGCCTACATTTCTGTAAGCTTGCGTTTCTTAAAATTCAATTACTCTACCGACTAAGTTACACAGCAGATAAAGCCTGGCTCCTTTTAAGCTGATGTAATGGTATATATGCTATAAATCCCAGATAAATTTGTAACTAGCTATCAAAAAAGTACGACCAAACCTTATGGCTCCGATTTCATAATCGTCCCATCTTTATTTCAACTCCTGTCTTTTACATACTTCTTACAGCTTAATACTAAGATTGATAAATCCTCAAGTTGGCATAACAAACTTTTTTTCACTTCTTTTCATAAGTGCGAAAAAAAAGCATGAGCTTCATTATACTTTCATGACAAGCTGATGAAAAAAAACTCGGAAGTTTGATACTTGTAGCTGTATAAGGCTTGCTCGACACGCTCGAGAAATTAAAAAGTAATTAGTGCCGTAAAGAAGAAATAAACGCATCGTTATTCTTCGTAGAAACCAAGGATTCATTGTGTATCACGTGACTATTCACTAAAAATTGAATGACATTTTAAAAAGTAAGCAATCATAATTTAATAAAGTATTTCATTTATTGTGTGATTGGATTAAAATTATCTCACGACTTTGATTCAAGCAAAACAGAAGGATTATAAATAATACAATTAATCTGAATCAATTACAAAATTGATTGTCATATTCTAATAATAAAGTTACTCAAAAAATACTAAAATCTCTGTTATAAAGATGCAAGTGCTTTTTTCTCAAGTTTTACTTGTTGGTCCGGTTACATTAATAACAGCAAATGCAAATTAAAGAATGATATCACTTTATCCATCGTAATACTTGCCATCGGAAAATATAAAACGCGTTAAAGGCGCCTGATGTGTGCAGTACGCGGAAAATAAACATCAAGTAGCCATGCATATGTTACGTAGCCATGTTATGGTATTAGATCACTGCTAAAGAAACAATGTATCAGCATTTTCGAAGCACTAAACGCTACATATATATCAATAATAAGTTAATAAATAAAATACAACTGACTAACGATTATATGGGAAACGTTTCCACGCTCAAATATAGGTATAAAACCTTCATGAATTATAAACTGTCGTTTGCCTTAATATTTGAATACCCCGTTGGTTATCCCTCTGTAATTGAGAAATCAATTTTCGCTCACCAGCAGCCGGAAGCATGGATCCCCAAATTAGGGGTCATCAAAGGAGCACCTAACCCCAATACAGACATATAATAAAGCGTCCCGAGAGAGAAAATAACAGATTTCACTCCGCGTGCGAAGACCCGCCTATAAATACCCATCACCTACCCTCGAGCAAACAACCCCCGTAAATCCAGCCCGACCGAGAACCGATTAAACACGCTTCTGGTATTTGTGCGTGTAAGTACACACGTCTACGGCTCGTTTTTTCCCGAGAGTTTTTTTTCCACCGCCCCTGCAGAGGAGGGGGAGGAGAGAGAGAAGCCGATCGGATCCCCGACACCCGTAAAACCTACCGACCACGCCGTCCATCTTCACTTGTCACGGCGCACTTGACCGTGCCTCTTTTTTTTCGGAGAACGGGGGCATCGAGAGTTTCGCCGACCGGTACTCTTTGCGCTTCCAAGTACACCCATAAAATATGCATGTGTACCTATTGCGTGGATTTCGCGATTTGAGTGCCGCTGTATATGTGTTCTTGGCGAAAGAGGTTATGTAACTCAACTTCAGTTGTATATTTAAATAGCACGACTTCGTTTTGGTGAAAGTATTGATGCTGAAATGCACTTTGAACCTATATTACCTCGATTGTGAAGCAGTTTCTAATGAGGATTTTCCGCACAAAACTTGACTGTGGTGGTGCTGATCGAACTTAAGCCAAGATGTCGTTACAACTTATGGGAGTGAGACAGACAGTCAACTTCTACCACTGATCTAGCATAAAAGAGGGATTAAGTACAATTGGCGTGATCACCGCAGTCAAGTTTGTACGGACAATCATCAAAAACACTTAGGAAATTTTTACACGCAAAAAAAAAAATGTTCAGCATTACTGTTTTGTCATGCGTAAAATTAGAGACATAACCTCAAACATTTGATGTCCGGTTGATGAAACCCAGAGATTCTATTTTGTACGTTTCGCTATTAAGATATGCGATTCCAATGCTGTTTTGTACTATATAACAACTCCGTTTACAATGTTTATTAATTCAAATATGTTTATTGTCAAAATTAAACTAAAAAAAGTGATTTATTAATCAGCAATCCAAGACACATCGATTATAACCATTAAAATTTGTATGCATAAAAGCATGGCATGGGTATAGTGCCGCTGTTCGAGGCACCAAACTTGCTTCTCGATTAATCACGTAGGTACTTCGGCCCTCTTGCTTTGGCACGAAGTTTCCACGCTCCAACTTGCGGGTTATACATATCTATTGGAGAGGGGGAGAGACAATTGATAATAATTCAACAGGTGTTTGATACAACGAGACGCGAACAAGGAGGCTCCAGTCGATTGTTCCGAGGAGAAAGGGAAAACTTTTTTAGCGAAACGCTAAGTCGATCTAACAAGACCCCCCCCCCCTGCCCTGCACACTTGGTTCTCCCGTGTGTTAACTATATTCATTTGCGGAGACCTAAAGTTTTTAATCCGATTGACAACTACTGCTGGCAGGAGCTACTGCTCGTATTCTTCCCAAATCAATTATAAACTCGGCAGGCGCAATTCGCGTAATTACGCGCTAGCAAAGCCGCCCTTCGAGCCACGTGTAATGGCTGAAGTTAAACTTGTACGGAGAGTAGGGAGCCTGGAAAAGCCGCTCGGGCGAATAATGCGCCGCGAATCGTCGCGATTCCTCGGATTGTTGCCCGTTAACGAGCTGCATGCTTTTTTTTTGTAATACTGCTTTACGGGTGTTCCTTGTGCTTTCAACAGTACAAGAAGTATTATACTACGTATTGAACATGGGCTCAGTGCGAGGGATTATTGGGCACATGAAATCATTGTGAAATTAACTGAAATCATTCAAATCATTGAACGTTTTTTATTAATGTACGCTAGTTGGGATCGAATGAAATGGTAAAAATATTATATAATTATTATGATGATACATCAGCTCAAATCATTTTGAAAATACCAATCATACCATAAAAAAATTACCAATTAAATAAATAATTTGTTATAAGGTAGTCAACTAAATCATTTTGAAATTGCTAAAATTTTTGGAAATATCTGAAATCATTCAAACCTATCACCTAAGAGTGAATATTTTTGGAAAATACAGCTTAAAAAAATTAAAATGCTAACACATAGGCAGTATAAGCTGATGAAAATGAAACTTTTAAATGCTTCGCATTACGCTAACGACATTTTGGCCTGTTTTTTCCACCCTAGGTCCACGGCAAACATTAATTCGACTCGTTTTCAAAGGGGCTATCGATAAAATTAGTTTTACACTGTTTGAAAAAAGTTTTGACTCACAGTTACAAACTGCGTTGTTTATAAACGTAAGCTTCATGAAATACTTCAGTTTTTGTGAAATGACCCACGTATATTATTAATAACTACTCTGTTAAAGTTTCAAGTGTTGGCAATGATGTTACATTGGTTGTCAATATTCGTCAATGTTTATTAACTTATCACTGTTCAAAATCTGTTCAATTATAGACAGAAAAATTATGTATGAAATAGAACAGACTACAGAAGTTTTGTGTAAATTATATTTTACACGAATTTCGTGTTAAGAGTACACAAATCTTGTGTTATTTAGCCATTGCACTTTGTGTACGAAGTACAACTATTTTGCGTACGAAATTACACAAATTTTGTGTAATTTTTATAAATAATAAGTGTACAATAGCAAACTACACAAAATTTTTATTGTGTACAATACATCAAAAAGTAAAGTTGCATGACGTCGACGTAACATAATATCTTCTAAATGTACAACTTCAAGGCGATTGACGTTTCAAGACCACTACGATTTTTCGATATCTTGCGATGTATCGCATACCACGATTGAACCGCTGCAGTCAAAAAATATGGCATCACATTTTAATGCAGCATTGTCAAAAACATCTGATATGTTTCTATTCAACGTTTTGACGCCTTGGTTAAAGAAATAGATGGCTTAGAACGTTAAGAAGAGGATAACTTTGATTTGAGAGTTGAAGAAGCAGATAGTTCGAAAAAATGTTTGTTTTAAATTTTTGTGATATCAATATAGGGAGACAGGGTGCGGTTGTGCCAATTTTTACTTTAAAGCCCATAACTCTGTAAGTATGCTAGTTAGCCATCAGATAAAAAGTGCTTTGTATGGTGAGTTTAACATGCGTCTACGTGTGCATACTAGAATTTTGTCTTCAAATACAACCATGTAACGTAGGAGCTGATTAGAAAAAAAAAAAAGTTACAACCCACCCCAACCCAGGGGCGGTTGTGACAGTGCCTGACGACGGTAGTGACAGGTTAATAACAACACCAAAACGGTCTAAAATTACTCTTATTAGAAGTAATATCTAACCCTATGTAGGCAACATAATATTCTTCCGGAAAAATTTGAGATTTATGTAACAAAGATATAGAACTCGTAATGGCATATTTAGCATTTATAGTAGAGGTGACAATTTTTATAGCATAATCATGGAAAAAAGTTAACCACACACGTATATTTGTATGTTATGGTGAGTATTTCAAAATAAGAAACAAAAATTTGAGAAAATGTTTTTAAAATAAAAAAATCAAGTTTTTTCGTACATTTTACTTATGACACAACCGTACCCAATGCGCTTCTTCGCAGAAATAAATCGCCATAAAAAATCTAAATAGTCCACGTAAAAAGTAATCACTGATATTCACGACTAATGTTCAACTTATAATAAGGAACAAGATTTATTACTCCATCTGTACCTATACAGCAACAATCACAAAAAAAGCTTGAATAAAAATAGTTTTGTTTCACTGTTTAAAAGTAATGTATGCTTCTGCTGGCTTATTTAGTATCGCATAATGGTTGACAAAATACAGTGACACATACTCAGACAAGGATACAAATCCTTTCTTTTCTTGTTTCCCTCAGGTCTTTGTTATAGTTTCGCTAATATCACGACTGTAACAACCGTCTTTTGGCCAGGGGCGCAACAACTCCAAATTTTTTTTTTGGGGGGGGGGGGGCCCAACCAAAATTTTGATACCCCGATGTCCTAATTTCGATTATACGAGGAGTTCACGGAATATTTAGGGGGGGTCCAGACCCCCTAGACCCCCCCCCCCCCCCGCTTTTCGCCCCCCCCCTTTGCCCCAACCCCCCCCCACCCCCCCCCCCCCTGCCTTTGGCGCAACCGTACCCAGTCTCCCCCTACTTCTTTGTGCATTACAAGCAAATTAAATCTTAAAGACACCAAGACTTTTTGAGCATTATATTATGGTTCGGATGATAAGAAAAATAAATATCTCAAGGAATGTGCGGAAGTAGTGTAATCCCGAAACAGCATTACGATATTATCTGCAACAAATCTGGGAGTAATTCTACAGCTACAATGTCTTTATTCTCTGTGTAATTACGAAAAAAAAGCTCCATCTAGGTCTTTGTTCACTGCAATTTTTACTTAGCTGTTTCTTTCACCAAGCCATTGATTTTTTGCCTTCGCACCACCTTTCAGCAACAGCATGTCTGCGAGCTTTTGCTTCCTCTATAACTTCCACAGCTCATATATAGACACCATATGAACAGCAAGAGCGTTATGGTCTATATGTAATATTAGAAGGTTATATCAATCGCGAAAAATTTTCTAAACCCTTACAATACTTATCTCCAAAGAAAAATACTTTTTTTTTGCAATAACTTAAAAAATTGACTCTTCATAACATTGTGTTAATTACTAGAGAAAGTAATGAATGTAATCGCAATTGAACTTCCTTGTTTCGCGCGCTTTTTTCTACGAAATTAGGTACATACTCTAAGTTGCAAAAATTACGAAAAGTATACATATAAAGTCGATTTTTGGTCTGCAACAGTGAGAAATGGACAATAAAAAGTACGTGAAAAATGTAAAATTATGGAAATCAAATATTTATTATATTGTTGTTTAATTGTTATACTCCAATGTAATTCAATTTTTAGTCGGAATTCTGTGTAATACACAGAATGAACAAAAGTAGCAGTAAAGTGTTTTTCTCTTATTAAAGAGAGAAATCGACAATCTATACTACAAGGTATAAACAAGGTGCTACATACGAAAATTGTCGATCTGATTGGATCACATTTTAATGTGCTGTTTATTTACTTCTATACAATATTACAATCATTGAAAATCGTTTTTTATTGACCGGAAAATTGCTTAACAGCACATACTCAACATTTAAGGACATGAAATTTAGCAAAAAGTTGTGAATCGAAAGAATCTTCGTATCATACATTTTTCCCACTCTAATGCCACCCTAATGCTTGGAACAATAAAAATAACTTTAAATCGACCAACGTATCATTTTTCGTTTGGATTTCGAGGCAAATAATCAAACGCAAACTTTGCAGGTTTATAAAACATTAAATTTCTTTCTTCATATGGTAGATGTATATGTTGTAATTGATATTTTTGCTCTGGCGATTAAAGTGACAGTTGTGCCGTCAATGTGCAAAAACCTAGTAGTCTTTTTCACACAATACGCCGCTTGCAGTTTTGAGTGACAAAAAAAAAAAAAATCTTGACTTTCAACAGGGAACATGCCAAGAGGTTTTCTTCCGAGATGCCACACCGCAATGCACCAGTATACACAGTCCGCAAGAGCAACGATAAGAGGCAAGAAATCACGCGTGACGTCGTGACGACAGAGTTGCCAGTCGAGACGGTAAAGAATACAAAGTAAAGAGCGGGAGGAAGAAGCCAATGAGAAAAAGTGTCTGGAAATTGTAGGAGATGGAGTTGAAAAAGTCGGCGGCAGCAAGGGGGGGGGGGGGGGGGGAGCGGGGGGGCGGAGGGGGGGGCGGG